>JAIWNF010000012.1:600000-902207 GCA_025093555.1 Circinella umbellata | reverse complement strand
AACCTTAATGACTATTAATCACAGATAGAATTAAATGAGACAATACACCTTATTTTCACTTTATATGATTCTCCTATTTGTAAATAGGTTGAAACCTCGATACATTTGAATTTATTTCTTGACAGATCAAAAGTAACATAAGACACACTGTTATTAACTGTTTCTGGGAAACTTTATATATCAAACATATCTGTTAAACTTTTTAATTTTGCTTTGAGAGGGCTCTTACATAAACATTAGTTTAAAGAACGGTACGAGCCAAGCATCACAAGGTTATGCATACGAATATTTTGAAGACCGTACTTCAGGAACAAATAACGATGAGCTGTGGTCAGAATAAGATGAGTTTATTGAGAAAGTAAAAAATTAGAAGAGTGAAAAGAAATAGGTGATAAAAGCGTGTGAAATCCCAATATATGAAAATATTGTATATCAACTATATCTGATTATACGCTGATGTTCTCTATATTTTTTGTAGCATCTCAGTACG
This sequence comes from Circinella umbellata, assembly GCA_025093555.1. Taxonomy (NCBI): domain Eukaryota; kingdom Fungi; phylum Mucoromycota; class Mucoromycetes; order Mucorales; family Lichtheimiaceae; genus Circinella; species Circinella umbellata. The sequence continues at coordinate 901,717 of JAIWNF010000012.1, read as the reverse complement.
AGCATTATTTATAGAAGTAGGGATAATGCTGCTAGTAACACTATATTTAAAAAGATAAAGGATACGTTGCACTTCGTACAAAAAACATATGTCTTCTAACTGTTCACTTATAATTGAGCAAACGATGCTTATAGATGAGCTGTGTTATAAAAAAACTTGGTAAGTCTATTGCTGTCAAATAACGTTTTTTGCTTAATATCCAAGCTATAATTCCTGTCATCAAACCAGTGTTTTTTTCTTTTATTGAATCAACAACAAAACGAAAGAAATCACATCGCATAATTTTTTAATACACATTATTTGAAGAATCTATATCGTTAATTTTATTAAGTGTAAATTGTAATGATGGCATACATTTTTATTATTTTCTACTGTTACAGCATTTATACAAGCAATATATAAGTTCGAATCTATAAGAATGCATATTATGAGGTAGAATACTTCATTCCTGTTTTGCAATTGTTGTAACTTACCAAATAGTTTTACCTGCATAAATATGTATTCCTGGAGCATGTGATGATTTAATTTGCGCTACAAATAGTTAGTGTATAGTAAACATACTAAGATAAATATATTGAGAATATGAGGAGGGATAAAACATAAACAGTAATTATAATAAATAAGAAGATAGTTAATAAAGAAAAACAAAATCTATAAGATGAAGATAAAGATAAAGATAAAGAAGAAGATAAAGATAAATAAGAAGAAGAAGAAGAAGAAGAAGAAGAAAAAGAAAAGGATGGTTATATAAATTATTCAGCTTGAGTGGCAGTAAGATCAGTAAAATCATCATCACTATCAATTTCTATATTATTAATTATATTTCCATCACCAATAATGTCTGCAATACCATCTTCAATATTGTCATTATCTTCCTCTGTTGAAATTTGTGGTTCAGAATCAGTGAGAAAGTTATTCAACATCTGAAACTGAGTATACCACCATTCTTCGGTGTCATTTAGCTTTTTGCTTAATAATAAAGCCTCGCCTTCTTCTTGAGATGTTTTCGTTTGTTTTTCGTTTAATAAGTTAAGTGCAGATTTCAATAAATGAACTGCCTTAGCACCGAAATTGAGCACCGATTTTGCTTCATTCTAAGTATAAAAATAATAACAACATAATATGTATATTATAGGTCGTATTATGCTTAGCTACATACATACGTTTTCTATTATAATATATATATTCAGATCAATATATTGCTTACTACCTTAAGAATTTTCAACTCTTCATCGGCTCGTTGGTAATTATGGTATTGTTCAAATGGATATATCTCGTGATGAAAAACATTACATTCCATGCGGAATGTACTGTTTTCCGCCAATATATCAGCAACTGACATATGTTCTGTATCTATATAATATATTATTTTTATATTAAAATAAATAAATTAACCGTTATTGATCAACGATAACCATTAGAACTTTTCTTGGTTTGGTCTGTGATCTTAATTATTTTATGCATTATAAAGAAAGTTTATACCTTCACCACGAATATCATTGTATGCTTTTAATTCTTTTTCTACTCTTGCACGTGCAACTTTCAACTGTCTACTATATTGTTCAGCTCGTCGTATACCTAAATGAATAATAGAAAGAAATAAATACTTTTATGTTTACAATATCAAAAGATTAATTATGCAGCCTTGTATAATATACCAATTTTTTGAACATGCAAAATCTCAAGTGTCCAGTCATATTTTGCAACAGCTTGTCTAAGGTTCTCCTTTGCTTGATTATAAGTGCCGAGTTGAGGGATGGGTTGAGATCTTTTCTCCTCTTTGAACTCTTTCCACAGCTCTCCCAAGCGTTCCATGTTGTAATTTTCAAGCTTTTTACTTGCTTCTTCTTTAATGACAGCGGCACGGGCATATTTTGCCTTTAGAGTTTTCCCTACATATAAGAACCCAGTATAAAAGATACGAATTAAGACGTATTATAATCTAAATATATTTTAAAAATTATATAGCTGATAAAAAACATACCTATATTTGTAATTTTTTCTTTTTTAAATGTATTAAATGCACAGGTCAAAGTAAGCTTACGGTGATTAGGACCTGAGTATTTTGTTTGCGGAACGAATGGGTTAGTGTAGGACCATAAGCGCTCTAACCATTCCCCATCAGTCATCCCATAATTTGGAAGAAGCCGAGGGTGGAAGTCTATCTGACATTGAGGTACATGATTATACGCATGCCAAACAGAAACTGCCATCGGTATATCCTTTAACTCTGGAAGTGTCTACACGATTTGTACATTAACTGTTAACTAATTAAATAGCAATTTATTTTACAAGTAATTTAAGTAGTTTACCTGCTCTAACGAAGGCTTTAACTTGCATGCAACGTCATATAGGACTCCAATATTTGTACCATATCGTTGTTTAATTCGGTTCAAAATGCTAATGGGATAGTCAAAACTTTGATTCAACGTATCAGTGGTGCAGTATATAAAATAATAAAGTAGATACTGTTATTGGACATAAACTTACGTTTCTCCGGTAGTCATACTAATGAAAAACAATGGAAACCCATGCCGAGCACAAGTTGATCCAAAAACACCGGTCTCGTCCAATCCTCCTTTCATCTTTTTCTGTTGTCCACTCAAAGCTTTAAAGGACGCACACGATTGTGTGGATCGCTATATATATATACATATTATGTATATGTATATTCATAAATTTAAACGTCAAACTTGAGATTGAAGATTGGATAATATAAAGCAAAGCTTGATAAAAACATACCGAGTTTGTTCTTGTTTTAGCAATAATTGGCTTTGCAACCCAATAATTTTTTAGATTGTGATATTCCGGATTCAAAAGATAATGACCGGAGTCATCCGGAACGCTTTTTAACCTGCGTAAGGAGAAGTTGCCATCGAGAGCAACAAGTAAAGGAGATGAATTTTCATCATGAGTCTATAAAAAAGTATATGCTTAGAGTATAATAAAAAAAATTGTATATAACTGTAATAAAGAACACGTACCTCAAACATGCACGCAGGACAAATGTCACTGGAAATGAGATCATAGCTTTGTTCAAGGTGATGCTCAATGACCAATTTCATTTTTGAATAGATTGGGAGAACTCTATTCAACTGTGTTTTGAATGATTTCGGAACCTGTAGCATAAAAAAAGACTCTTATTGCTTAGAAAACCTCTAAATAATCTCTTTTTATTAAACTATTTATTACCGTGCGCGGGGATTCGTTTTGAACAAGTTTGGCTATATTTGTTATCGCTTGACGCTGGATGTACTGCTGAAGAAAATAATTATCCATTACAGCAATATGGATTGCTACTTCCGGCAGCTTTGGCGAACAAGGAAACATATGTGATTCCATAAGAACAATGGGCAGCGAAAAGTTTTCACATATGTTACAGGACAAAACGGATATGTCGCGTTTGATGCCTTATGTAGAATTTTAGTATATATCTTTTCTCATTTTTACGTTACATGTGCACATATTATCATATTCACTAACCACATTTAAATATACAGATAACTTTGTTAGTATCCATGGTATCACAGCTGCATTTTCGTGTCCTTATAAGCTCTAATTTAGTTAAATCAACTGTATAGAGACCAAGACCACGAAGATAGGCTTTCCAAAGGTCAGGGAAAAGTTTTGCCCAATCATCATTGCTACTATTCTTGGAACGAGGGACATGGTATTGTTGGGATGAAGGAATAGAGTAATGATTGTTGCGAAGAAAAGAATTATTATTGCTTGATGCGGCATGTGGCTCATCTGTATTTGGTTCGTAATCATCGCAATCAACGTAATCATCAAAAAAATCATAAGCACTCTCTTCATTATATGAAGTAGAGGAAGTGACTCTTTCGTTTGATTGTGGTGATGCTGATGTTAATGGAGATGCATCTTGTCTCAAGGCAGCATGAAATTGTCGTAATGGGGATCCTGAAGTAGCTTTTATTTTTTTCGTTTTAAATACTTTACGGCTTCTTTTACCGCTAAGAACAGTGATACTAGATCTTGAGACATGTTTTGCGATTGAGCGCTTTCCTTTCATTTTAATTTGCGTAAAAGTTGAATAAGCAGAATGCACTTTTTATTATTATTTTTATTATTATTAGAAGGAGTACTAAAACTGTACAACAATGGCTTGTATTGCCTAAAACGAACATTTCATGTGGATTCTGGTGAATTCCGTGGTTCCTAAAGCTTGTTTTCAAAAGCTTTTATTTATTTTAGGAACCTGTCGCGGAGCTTGGTTAGGTGCTAAATCTGCATGGTAATCAGCTCCTGGTTCTTCGTCTTCTACTTATAGTCCTCTCACACCTTTTGTTGATGAAATGCAACAGCTCAGTAATGCTCTAGAGGACAATGCTTGGCGAGATTTGTCGCACAGCAGCCGACTTGCTTTCCACAATGCCAAATACGATCAAGCAATTGATGCTTCTACTTTAGCATTAGAAAACCTGACTCGAGCACTCGTGGCCATTTTGGATATAAGGGCTGCATCTCACGGTAAAAAAGCTGAGTTTACACAAGGTTTACGAGATGCTTTTAAAATGATTGAACATGTGCCTACGTTGTCAGCAGGCTATTTAAGAGCTGGTAATCTGTATGCGATTCGTGGTAAACAAGTAGACGCAGAGCGAATATATGAGCAAGGTTTACGAGCTGTATCACCTGTTCTTGATCAAGCTGGTTATTCATTATTATCTGAACATAAGGAAGCGGCCAAAGCGCAGCAAGAGCAACGTATCAACTTTGTACATTTTCCAATAGAGATCTGTGCTCATATTTTTTCATACCTTTCTATGGATACATTATTTGGGTGCATGTCCGTATCAAGATTGTGGCGAGATACAATTTTACAATGTGCATCAGCTTGGTACCAAATTGAATTAAGTGCTTCTTCCAAATATGCCGCAAGCATGTATTATCATTTTGGATCGCTCAGCAGACATGTACGAAGTATGTCACTGGACTTGTCTTGGAGTTGCCCACCAAATCGGATTCCCAGTCAGCTGGTAAATGGAGGATTCACCAACCTTCGTACCCTGAAACTGCAGGGCAAGGATCACAATTCTCACTTATTTTTAATATTCATCTACTCCCTGCTTCTAACAAAATTATATATTTCGATTAAAAAAGAAAAACTAACTAATTTTTATTATCAATGATTTCTAGGTTACAAAGTCAGTTCAGAAGAGTTGTCAATGACTTTACAACAAATCGGTAGCACTTTGACCTCACTTTTACTCGAATATGCTCTTTATACACCAGTGTCTCTCGGGTCCATTTTATCTATGTGCCCGAAATTAACAGAATTGAAATATTGTGGCTCCAGATTTCCGAATGTACATGATGGATCATCTTTTCCACTCGCTAGTGGATTGTTGTCATTGTATTTAAATGCACATGATATTACTGATTCTGATTTAGAAGCAGTTTTACGCTGTTGTCCAAAGCTCCGTAACCTCGCCGTATATGGATGTGAACCCGAAGGAATGCGAATAATTGATCGATATTGCAATGACCTTCAACAATTACGATTTAACTCATTACATGGGCGAAGTAGTCGCAGTATTGCTAGTAACAACAATAATAGTATGTTAACGACTTATTCATCATCATTGTCGACAACAACAACAATATCATCATCGGCAACACAAAAAAATAAGAACGTATATAAAAATTTAAATATCACAGCAAAAGGATTACGAGTCGTTGATATCGGTGATGTGGAAGGAAGTACAGCACAGTATTTAGCAGATATGTTACGAAAAGGCGACAAACATACGTTGGAGGAACTTTACATGGCTATGCATGAGCAACCTGGACCAAGCAGGCAATGGCGCGATCTTCTCTGTAATTTTGATACCCAACGACTTGTCAAATTCGGTTGTAAAGTAAAACATAGTATGCATACAATTGTTGCTGGATTAATACGCCAATCCAGGACATTACAAGATATTTCTTTTTGGGATTCAGAGTTAATTAGCATTGATATTTTTGACGCCATGATTACTTTACCTAGACTTCATCGATTACACCTAGCAACCATTGACGAGATCAGTGATGCGGGTATCCGTCATTTTTTCAACAGTCATATTGCGTTTGGCTTCTCGTCTCCTTTACGAGTCTTTGAATTAGAATACATTCTTGATTTAACGAACCCAGCCCTTAGTATGCTTGCGGATATCTTAACATTACAATACTTGCGACTTTGTGATTGTGATGAAATTACAACTTCAGGAATGACACGATTTTCGGAGAAGTTGAGCTTATCCAGTTCATTAATAAACTTGGAATTATGCAAAATGGATTGCGTGAATGACAAGGTAATCCGTGCGTTAAGTGGGATCAATACTCTTCAACATATGAAAATGATGTGTTTGGATAATGTAACGGATCAAGGTGTCTGGGATATCTTGGATCGATCGACCTCGATACGTTCGATTGACATCTCTTGTTGTTTTGCTGTATCTGCCTTTGTTGTGGATAGAGTCAAACAAAAGTTACAAGTACGAAAGGAATTACGAAATTGTGAATGTTCGACGACAGCGGATTCATCACGAATATAAAAGTAAAAATGATTTTTTTTTATTATTTTACCCAACTTGCAGTAGTATACCAAATAATAATTCTTTTTTTTTTCTTGGAAAGGGATGCTATATGCTTCAATAGCTAGAATTTAATATCTTCACCCCCCCCTCTCTTTTTTTCACTCTCAAATTACTTACTATTTTTTTTTGCATATCCATTATTCATTATTACCCCACATACTACAAAAAAAATCATGCACCTAACAATCAACATACACACGTACATATATACATATATACATACATACAAACACTGTATACGTATTACAATTATTGTTATTATTATTATTATTCCCATGTTTTTTAAAACACTACATTTTGAATCAGAAAAGAGAGAGCAGGTTTCTCCTTTGCTAGTTCTATAAAACGTTTTTCCTTTTTTTTATAAAAAAAAAATCGCTAAATTTCACAATTTATATAATATACGTATAGACGTATTATCTGCTCTTTTTAGGGTGGCATCTGTACTCACATGCGTTTATCATGATTATAGTTGTCAAAAAATGTAAAAGTAACTTAGTACGTAACTATAATGGACGTTATTGAAATACAATTCTTTATTGTAGCAAAATAAGCTATCTAGATGTAGAAGAAACTGTCAAAAAATAAATGTTTGCTGTTTCCAGGTACGAATGGAACTCAAGCGATTAAAATATTATATCGCTATGACTCCCATCCAAAAGGTATCAAGTGGGAAATATATCAAATAAACTCTATAATCAGACTTCTATTTTGAATTTAAAAACAACAAACTATTTGTATCTTTGATCGGATTATTTTTTACTGTAAATTTACTACAGATTTTTTACTTCGTGTCACTTTTCACGCAATGTTTGCTATATCATTATATTCTTTTTACCTATCAATTACCTTTAATGAAGCAATTAAAGAAAAACGCCCGCACAATACACATTAGCAAAAAAAAAAGAAAACTTAATCGTTTGTACGACCCGAGGAGTTCCGATAAAAACAGGATTTTTTGTCGCGTAAAATCCAGCTTTTTGCGGCCAATTTGCTAATTTTAGTAACTACCAGTCACCTCATCGGAGCCCAGTGTGCAGCGTTTTTCACCATCCCCTGTTTATCTAAAGGATCATATCTGGAAAAAAATTGTGCATTTACCTCTTTTTCTTTATTCTTTACAAAAATGTTTGCTCGCTCCTTCGTTCGCGCTGGTAAAATATCACTTTTTTTTTTTTTTTTTTGCTGCACTTTTTTAAAGTACAATATGTTTCTTATCAATGATTCTAACTATTTGGATAAATGATCTATAGTTAGACCCGCTGCTTCTTCTATCAAGGGTAAATAGGCTACTTTTTATTATTCAACAAAATGTAATATAGAACACGTCCTAACATAGTTTTTCCTTTCATCTTATAGCTCGTGCCTTTACTACTGGTGCCCGTGCTTCTGCTGCTGCTGGCTCTCGCATGGCTACTTTCGCCACTGCTGGTGCCATCGCCACTGGTGCTGCTACTTTCGCTTACTACCAAAGTAATTTTTTTTTTCTTTTTGCTTAAAATTAGTATTTTATACCACGTGTTTTCCCGCAAAAAAAAGTTCTAAAAATATATAAAAAAAATATTTTATTGTTTTTTAATTAGACGCTCAATCCCCCATCCAAGCTGACTCCAAGCCCATTGCTGGTGTCAAGTAAGTATACTTATAAATTTATATATCTTTCTATATTATTTTATTTTATCTATTCGGACGCAAGGAGTTTTTATCTAATATATATATTGGTTGGAAATCATATTTTCATTATCAGGGGAAGTTTCAGTGAACGTACTTTCATTGCTGTCAAGCCTGATGGTGTTCAACGTGGTTTGGTTGCCAAGGTCATCGCTCGTTTCGAAGAACGTGGTTACAAACTTGTTGGTTTGAAGGCCATTGTACCTTCCAAGGAATTGGCCGAGGAACATTATGGTGATCTTAAGAGCAAGCCTTTCTTCGGTGGTCTTGTTGACTACATGACTAACGGCAAGGTAAATAAAAAAAAACAATTGATTAAATTCACTCGAAGGAACAAGCGAAAAGAGGCTTGCGCACTTTTTTGAATATAAGGAAAAAGATAATCTTATTTGTTACGATATTTAGGCTCCCGTTGTTGCTATGGTCTGGGAAGGCAAGGATGTCATTCGCCAAGGTCGTGTCATGATTGGTGCTACCAACCCTCTTGATGGTAAGAAATACTTTGTTTTGTATAAGATGAGTTCTTTCAATTGTGAACATTTTGTCTAACACGTTTTTTATTGAATAAATCACATAGCTGCCCCTGGTACTATCAGAAACTCCTACTGTCAAGTTATTGGCCGCAACATTGTCCACGGTTCCGATTCCTTTGAATCTGCTGAAAAGGAAATTAGCTTGTGGTTCGGCAAGGCTGGTGAACTTATTGACTGGACCTCTGCTAACGAACAATGGATTTTGTCGGACAACTAAACTTGTTTGATGCCTAGTTATTCCTTAAATATTTGTACACCTCGCATTTGCATTTCATATCAACAAAATAAAAAATAGAAAAAACAAACAAACAAGGAGCCAGGATTTTGAGTTTTTCATAATGGTTGATGTAATGAAGTGAGCAATGACCAGGATTATAACGACGTGCAATATATGTTTTTTGGTGAATTATAATATGATCTTCGTTGTTTAACCTAAAATAGTATTATGAAATCATGGAAGGGATTTGTTCGTTGAACGTGCCTTTAAAAAAGACAAATTATCAGGATTAGATATCAATTATAATTTATCTATAACTACACCTGTATCTCGTTTATACAGGATTGACAGAAACATTTACTTTACACTATCAATGGAGGTTCATGCTTCAAAACAACGAGGGATACATAATAGATACAAGTTATTTCAAGTCTCTGTATTCTATCGTGTTAACAGCTGTAAAAGTTAGAGCGTATTACGGTCATTTCTTAAGCTTGCTATAAAAGTGTATATATTCTCTGTCAAACATTTATACCATTTATAACAAAGCTTCAACTCTATTATTATTATTATTATTTTTGTCTGTAGTATTCGTATGTTAATCTGTTTAAGTAGAACCTTATTACCATATTTTTTAGCAAGTGACCATCTCACATACTCTTCTTACCATTATTGGTATCCCTCATGCTGTTTTTTGTCAGTTAGATCCTGTAGTGTGTTTCATTTCATGGATATTCGGGTAGATCAACAAAGTTTGGTTAAGGGCATTCATATGTTATCTTCAAATTATATCAATAATAGTAATAATAATCATGGAAAAAAGAGTCTGTCAATTAATAATCGTAATAAATATAGTAAACAAGTTGTAATATAATGTCATTCCAAATTTGGCCTACTCTTCTTTTACATTCTTCTTTCACATCTGTCTCTGTAGGAATATACTCATAATGATATACTCTTTCAAATCAGCCGTTTTTACTAACAGAGAGAGACAAATTCATCGCAGTCGGATGATGTGTGTTAATTTCACTTGACTCGATAGTACTGTAGTCGTTTATACCATCATATTCTGGTCGTTGTATATAGTTATTGGTGACCTGTTGCTAATAAAGGTAAGAGAATTACTGGCTACGATCATATTAAAGTCATATATTTGGATCATTCTCTAATCTTCATTTTCATTCTCTGCATTGTATAATACACGTTTTTGTGGCCAAACAATCACACATTGACACTGTCTAATTTTTCAGTAATATGGACCTATGACGAATAAAATGTAAATTTTAAAACAAGAAAAGAGAATAATCTTTGCGAACAACTTTATAAAATTCAAAGCCGCTCTAGTAACTTCTTTTTTTTACGACCTTAAAAGTGATTAACCCTATAAATATACGAACATCTATTCTGCTACCACTTTTTCTCTCTTCCCTTTTATCGTTTTATATAAATCTATTGAAGCTTTTGTAAAGAGTCGATAGTACCCCATTATGTCAAGCGCCGTCAGATTGCAAATAAATACTCTACTTTAAGCTAGCTTGAATGATACATATAACTAGTTTCTCATAGCTCATTCTTGAAAAAACACGCATTCCACAGTAAGTTTCTACTTTTCAAGAATAACAAACATTACAGTAATTTTTCGTTAACCGGTACTCGATATATGTGAGGATTTGTGCCGGTCTAGCGAATTGAAACGCAGCTGGTTCTAATATGTAGAGTATACTGAAAAATAACTATAAGTAACTTAAGCAATACGGATAAGATAAAAAAAAAGATAATTCATATAATGGAGCTTTGCTACTATAAGCTAATCTTTTAGTGATAAAAATGATAATAGTGTATTCATCAAATAATGATGATGAACCAGAGATTGTATTAATAATGAATTTACGAACAATAAAGTGTGTTTAATATGGACCATGGTTGGGAGTTGAATAAATGAGTAAAAGTAAATTGTATTAATAACATAATTACATATTTAATGGTAATGGGCACGTACATGACAAAGTTGAAAAGGAGTACGTACGTACGCAGATGAGGAAGAATAAAAAAGCATCCGAGTGAAGTTGGCGCAAAAAGAGCCACTGTCATCAACAAGGTGTTGAGAAGCTTTCTTTTGACGACAAGAATGATTTGTGTATTTTTAATTGCTATGGAAACAAAGTAGCCAACTGAAAACAAAAGGGAAGAGCTGAGATGAGATCAAAGAAAGGGTGTATTGCTTATTTTACCAATAAAAGACTAATATTATATAAAATAAAATAATACTATTATAAACCCGGTTAATATTTATTAAACCTCACCGGATACGTACCGGTTTAACGAATCACTGGTAATTTACTAAGTATATAAAAAATATTTGAGAGATACTACCGGTTTACGTAGCGAAATACCGGTTTAACGAGTACCGGTTTGACGAAAAATACTGTACTACTTTTTTTTTTATGTTCACAGCCATAGCACTTAAAAAAATCTCCCCTCATTATAGTTAGAGAATGAATTTGTGGTTTGGCATTTGATGTGCGATAGTTCAACTATCCAGTTACTGGAGTTATTTTTACGATTTGTTATACTTGCTGACTACTCCGAATATCCAAAGATTTTTTTTTGTTTTACATACCCCATCTCCTTGACTATTTGGGATCTTTGATATTTGTTGATCATTTGCCGCGCTACTACATATTGCCTGGTATTTTGTTTGAGAAACATATGACTAACAAAATTAATAAGACGAAAATAATAACATGAAGTTATTACTTTCTGTTCATTGATCAGCATTTATTTTAGCCTTCTATCGTATTACTGAAAACAGCGCCATGGAAGTGAAAGTATGATTATTAAAACACGCGGAGTAGTAATAATAATAATAGAAGTTTCTTAATAGCAAAGCTTTGGCGAACTAAGCAAGTTCATTTTACAACCCTTTTCTTGGTCTAACATGTATATACTGTATCATCACCAACTTTTTAATATTACTCCCCTGATTTATATATTAACATCGTCCAAGCAATCCGTCTTCTATTATAAATTATGTCAATTAGAATGCTGTGTGGAGGAATTAAAAAATCATTTTTCTTCTTTTTACTTGTGGATAAGGAGAACTCTGTTGTTCATATAAACAATACGTAATAGTTTTACAAATTGACCATATATTTGTGCCGACTAAATCGTTCCCCATTGTGGGGTGGCAATGTGATCATAATTTCCTTATATGGCTATTTTCAATTATTACTACCCTAGGCGGTCGAAAGAAGAATAAAAAAAAATCGTACGTACGCTGAGTAATAATGAAATATATCAAGCTGTTTCGAAAAAATCAATTAAATGAACATAAATACACGCCTTTTACTCCTGGTCACGTTAACACAATAACAACACCACACAATCATTAATTATGATGAGGCATAATTATTGGTTTTTTTTTAATGACTCGCAGCCAAATTATTAGGAAAAAGTCAATATTAGCCACGTTTTTCTAGTTGTCTTTATGAATTGTTCCTGCATAAAGTAATCTTTGAGTAACGGCAACCCGATCAATTTCATGATAAATGAAAAGCGCGGAATTGAAACTTCTTCTTCCTTGTTTTGTCAAGCATCTCCTTTCCCTTCATAATATTTATATCTTTGAGGCTGAAGCATTATACACCACAATAAGAATGTGATCTAACCCAGCTCATTAATTATCAAAAGACCTTCCTTTTTTTTTTTTGCGTATTTTCGACCAATGGTATGATCCGGGAACCTGTCTAAGTAGAACGTTAAATACCTTTTACTCTGCTTAACATTAGCATATAAGGCTGCTGCTACGTATTGTGAAAATCTTGAAAGATAATTCTAGTGAATTTCACAAAATAATACATAAATGAAATAAAATGCAATGCTTCGGTACTGTAACGATATTTTTATTTTTCACAATGATCCATTTTTGCTATGACACATATTTACATATTTTGAGTACAGTTGTATAAAAATGAATAGAGATTCATCAAATAAAAATCCATATTTAGGCAACAAGGCAACAAGAATGGAAGGTAATAAGCCCTTATCAGGCATAAAACAATATTATAAAAGTAGCTTTTCTAATGTTGTCCCACGGTACCCTTGATTACTACCATTATTAAAAAGTTGGGATGTACAAACAAATCACATTTGTTACACTTGAAGCCTTTTTTCTTCTTTAGCCGCATGATGAAATAGTATCCAAATAGTCAAAATTAAACTATTTGGTTTGTTTCAATATATGTCGTATGTCAAAAAATTGGTTGCAATTACTACTTTATATATATATACGAGTCTTATAAATAATAAAGGGATGTTGTATAGCAATAAACAATTGCTGTTGTGTCTGCGTGCGATTGATATAATAAAAACCACTTTTTGTTCATTTGAACCAAGCCTCGGAGTTACAAGTTACACAATACCCCCATTTCCGGGATATTTCCTTGCTAATTAGATTTAAAGAGTAAATCAGCGCCAGACAGTTACAGAAAAAAAAAAATGTTTAAACATCCAAATAAGCTCGGAGGCGAAAGCGCTTTCTACTTTAAGGAATGTCGTTCAAATAATATTATAAAATAGAAAAAAAAATCCATGCTGTTACACACAGTTATCTCATCATCACTTCATTAGATAATAATCTATTAATCCATGTCACTATTAATTATTACAAAAAAATATTTTAACATTGGTACGATCATTTATTTCTGTCATTGATGACGGATTTAGATGATTCCATTGATTCCATTGGAAAATTATTGCCATGGTTCCTCAGATCAACGTTGTTACCATTGATACAGAAAGATGTTGAAAAAAAAAATATAAAAGGAGGAGACCAATTCCATTTTATTTATTTTTTTTTCTAACTCACATAACAACACATTCCATTTGTATTACTTTTTTTTTTCTTTGAAAAAAACCAAAAGCGTTGATCGCAAAACCCCGTCCTTTCACTTTTATTTGTACATTTTTTTTTTATTCGTTACATATTATCATCATGTCGAATCACCATTCCATTCTTTTCTTCACAACCATTTTGATTTCTTTGATGCTGGTCATTATGTCAAGCAGTTCATCGGCTGCGCCGATTGTTGAACGTCGAGGTATTAGTAGTTGTTACAAGAAAGGCAACTCAAAATTGACAATGTACGTAAAACGATACCATATCATCATCAATGCGAAATACTCATGACAATAAAACTAATATTGATCATATATAATATTCTGTAATGTCAATAGGTATTGGATTCCTAAAGAAGGTGATAAAGATATGACGAACGACGGCAAGTCAGTCACATTATCTGGACGCAAGAACAAGAGCCTTAAAACAAGTAATGGCAAGAGTATTGCAAAAGTTTCAAGTGTTACATACGATGTACGTGAAGAATTTAAACATTCCCATTCAAAAAGAAAAAAAATACTATCCTATGTTATAAAAATATTGTGATAGACTGGTTATTGACGAATTTATTTATATTATCAACTTATAGAAATTCCAAATGGAAGGCACTGGATTATTGAAAAGCGGTGTAATGGTAAATTTAGGCGAAAATAACAACGTATTTATGAAATTGAACCGCAAAAAAACACCTTATGGTCTTGGTGATAATGGTAATGCCTTGGAGCCTTATGTTAGCGTTGCATCGAATGATTTGAAACGAGGTACCAAGTTATATATCAAAGAGATCGATGGCTTAAAATTACCTGATGGCGGTACTCATAATGGGTGTGTTCGTGTCGATGACAAAGGTTGGAGTTTCTCTGGTTGCCAACTTGATTGGTTCGTTCTGCGTAAGTTATTTATATTATCTACCTTTTTCTTAGCATGCAAGAGAATAGATACTAACTGTGGTACTATTTTTTCAAAAATAGGATATACTTCGTACAAGACTCTTGTTGATAAAGTCGGTGATAAAATTACAGCTGTTGAAAAGAACTGTAAAATCAAGAACTATGCTACGAAGCAAACTCAAAGATGGGCGGTATTGTAAATAATAGTTCAATGTATAGAAGATCGCCAATAAAAAAAAAAAAAGCTTTTTGTATTTTTTCGATTGATAAACAACATTTTATGGCTTGTTATACCTTGCACAATGTTGCTATGTGAGCATGTAACGCTTTTACTTATCTGTACTTATTACATACTCAGTTCAAGTAATAATTATATAAGCACTTCCCATCACGATCATTAATATGGATAATGCTATGTATAAAAATGTATGAATTTACGGATCAAATTGAAAAATGAGTTAACGTTACAGTGTTTTGCACGTCAAAATATAAAAAATTAGAAAAATCAAATGCAATTATTAGGTTCTATGAATACAACTTTTACGTATTTCATTTTACTGAATGTCTGCTCTTATAGTGGGTGATATATGTAGATTTTTAAACTCTTTTTAACGCAGCGATTAGTAAAAACTTTATCAATGAAAGCAAAAAAAGCGATAGAATTAAAAAAAAAATTGGAATTAGATTCAATCATTTCAAATATTATGTTTCTGAACGCAAAGCGCTGTAGAATGAATTATCCCAAATAAATATGCACTACGTACGTAGCCAATAGTAAACTTTTGATACATACAATGTCTTTTATGGACCTCCTTCTTTTATCTTGCGTCTTCTTCCCTGTCACCACGGGAGGGTTTTCATTTTTTTTTTACATACATGTATAAACTGTCTAAAACAAAATTTTCAAACCTGGTGCTGTATTTTAATAAGAGACATTAAATAAAACAACAAAATTTCAATGTAGAATGAAGTGCATAACAAGGTGGCTGCTACGAAAGGTATAGAAGTTCTTTTTATAAAAGACATTCAGTACGTAAAGAGAAAAACAAATTAAGAAAGAAAAGGGTAATAGTATATATTAGCGGTTTACATACTCTACACCTGTTACGATAAATAAAAAAGTAGTAGTAAAAGTGGTAGTTGGTATATATGGTAGTTGCTTTTAGGTATATATGATCTATGCAAGTATATGAGTTCGATCACTTCAACAATCTCAATCTTATATATATATAATACGTATATAGATTGATATGCAGTTTGATGTAAATCACTATTGATATACTATTACGTACTAATATAAAATCTTTCTCTTGTTCGTTTAAGAAGATGACAAGATAAACACTGAGCAGGCCGCTCCTTTTTATTATCAAATAACGCTCAACAGCAAGAACCTTATACTTTTCTTAATTACTCGGTAATGATGGTACAAATTTTTAACTTTTTTTACGTAACAACAACGATAATAATAGAAATACGTAGTAAAAAAGTAAGCATAATAACAGTAACAGTAACAATTTTAATAATATTAAAAACATGAGCAATAATGTGTTGTATTCAGCGCATATTATAGATTACACGGTTCTATAAATCTCTCACTCAACATTATAAGATACTCTTAAATACGAATTCTTTGTAATTTAAAAAAGAAAGAGGAGCCACAAAGAAGATGGTATTCTGGCAGGACGTAACACACATATATCCGTATTAAGAGAAAATATATATCTATAACTGATTGTAATATCTCAATATAATGTATATATGTGTATATAAATAAAGCACTTGATCCGTTATTGTAAGATATACAGTAAAATTCTTTACTTTGGTCTGCGTACCTGATGGTTCGAGCATGTATATGATTCCCATTATTTACAATATAATAATATTCGATATAAACAAGATTTTGACATATGATACATTTTTTGGATTATGTGATGGATTATTTTTGCCTTCAGGGTTTTCATAGCTCATATTCAAAAATTCACAGCTTTCACTAAGAGTTTCTGGAATAGTGGCCTGACCACGAGCAGTTTTGAAATCCCACTTTTCTTTGCCTACTGCCCAGGTTCTACTTGTACTTTACCAGTTTCCATAGATTTATAAACAATAGAGAGAGTTTTTGGGATTTGATGAGAAGGCTAACGAGTTTTTCTCTTGTGAACACCGGCATTAATGATATATGGTGATCTAACGGCAACTCGATCAGAGTAATATGACGAGACATTTTTTACTTAACAAAGAAAGCTGTGCAAAAATAATAATAATACATATTTTTGTCTTCGTTATATTGTTTCTATCAAAGATAATTTATTGTACGTATGCGCTGAAGATACAATCCCCAGAGCCTTTCTTGTTGTAATAAAACAATAGAATACGTAGTTATAAATAACCCCGTCCTATCTATAGTTTCTTCCTAACTTTCTCACAGCGTTATCATTCAATAGACACCTGATGAGGGGGGGGGTTGTTGTCCCTGAGCCTCCGGACAAAAAATGTTTCTTTCTTTTCTACGTAAGTATCATAAACGTCTCTGTTTACCACAAACCATTAACTTTACCTCCCCCCCCCCAATTTTTTATCATAAATACGTTACATAACAATTTCATACCTTGTAAGGAAAGATTTACCAAATTGGTATTGTTTACTTGGCGGTGTTTTTGAAGATAAAAAAAAAAAGGCAACATTTTTTAACTAAT
Source organism: Circinella umbellata (assembly GCA_025093555.1). Taxonomy (NCBI): domain Eukaryota; kingdom Fungi; phylum Mucoromycota; class Mucoromycetes; order Mucorales; family Lichtheimiaceae; genus Circinella; species Circinella umbellata. The sequence goes on along the minus strand of JAIWNF010000012.1, from coordinate 884,217 downwards.
GCTTCTATTATTTCGCTTCATCTAATTGCTTGGTAGGGTCTAAAATAAGCATAATGTAGTTTGTTTGGATACGTTGATAAAACTTATAAAAGAAAAAAAGAAACACGAACTTCAAAACCAATTGGGAGGGAGGGGGGGTTTTCTGTTTTGAATGTTGTATTGTAGATACATTATTAAAAGTAATAAACGAAAAAAAAAAGAATTTGTGTACAAGGACTTTTTGGGTTATATACAAACGAAGGGAGAAAAGAGAGGTGGGAGGGGAGGGGTTGGTATTATTATAGTTGTAATGTTTCCGACATGTGAGATGTATATTGTGTGTGCGAGTGTAATTGATAAGCATGACAAAAAGATGAGAAAGGGGGGGGGAAACGGGGAAATTTTGTTTTTTTTTTTTTTACCCCATATCTTTAAAGCATTAAATTTCGCCACCATTTTTTTTCTCCTTTTCCTTTTAAATTGAGCTTGTTTTTTTTTTTTTTTTACAATGGACTATTAAACAATTCATCTTCATCACCGGAAAAGTCGGAGAGCGGGGTATCAAGTGGAGAGAACACATCATCATTATTAAATACATCAACCAAGTCAATCTTTAAAGGTGCTGGTGTTGGCACTGCTGTTCGTTTTGTTGCAGACTTCTTCTTTAATGATGATTGTTTCTTTCCTGTTGTCTTTTTGGACTTGATGTCAGCCTGTACTTGTTTCTTTTTCTTAATCTTCCGATTGGGCCATTCTTGACGAAATACGGTAAAATGTCGTTCACATCGAGGGCAACGCTTAGGTCTCCAATCGGTAAAAAGAGCACTGGGAGTCCATGTCCATGTGACTAAGTCTGCAGTGATCGTTGTATCGCATCCTACTTGTTCTGATATTTCTTCCCGTCGTAATTCTCGTTTACATGCAATGCACGCAAGTTTTTTGTTTGATATATTAGCTTCTCCGTTTGTTGTTGTTGTTGTTGATGACGATGTAATGAACTTGGCTTTCTTTTTCTTTTTGCCTCCTTTGGTATTGTTTTCATTACTTAAACTATCTTCATCATCGTCGTAGTCATCATCATCGTCACTCCAGATCGCCTCTGCTAATTCAGTTGATCCAATAGATGAAAGCTCCGATTGATCATCTAAAAAATCACTTAAACCGTCGTCATCATCATCATTATCCATGGTAATGTTATTTATATTTTTACTTTCGTGACGGTGAGTAGTATGCTGCAGTTGTTGGTGTTGTTGTTGATGTTGCTCATCATAATCGTATTCTTCTTTCCAACCATGTGAATGGGGTGACATGCCAACGGCGGAATCAGCTTTTGTATTACTCGATAAATCATCACTGAGCGGTGATGATTCTTGTTGGTAGTACATGGATATAGAAACTGCGCTTGGGGTGGTGGTATCTTTATTGGTTGTCGGTCCCACCAATACCGTCAATTTGTTACTCTCTGCATCCAATACTGCATCACATAATAAATCTAGTGGACTCGTTGGAGGTTTGTAATGTATTGATCGTGGTTGTTTTGATGGTGACGATAGTGGTTGTGACGGCGATGACGGTTGTTGTTGTTGTTGTTGTGCTACTTGTTGTTCTTGTTCTTGCTGCTGTTGCTGTTGCTGCTGTTGCTGTTGTTGTTCTTCTTGCTCTCGTCCACATAAAAAGTCAATGCTCATAACAGATGCGGAATTTCTACGTTCAGAAGTGGTTGTGCGTTTGGCACGGGGTATATGGTCTGTCACATAGTCTTATTTGAATAATAAATAAATAAATAAATAAAAAAGAAAGTTCACGTCAGTCAGTTATCTCACTCAGTGTGTGAAAATTTTGTTGGAAAATGTTAATTACAACTCACACACTTTAAAAACCAACATACTCCCACACAAGCTCACACAAAACCATATCTCACAACACACCACTCACATACCATCATGAATAGCGGACTTTCGTTTCCGTGAACTTCTTCGTCTCCCATCGGTATTATTGGCATCATCTTCCGTTGTTGAAGAATATGTTGAAAAATAACCTTCACCATGCCTATATATTTACCCATAGAAATCCAAACAAACTAATTAGTTATTCACAACAATTAACAATAAGAGCATGATGATGCCCCAATTGATAAGAAAAAAAAAGCGGGGGGGGGAGGGGAGGGGGATTATTGAATTTAATTCCATTTTTTTTATCACCCCACAACAACTTTTTAAAAAAGCGAAATTATGGTGACTCACGCTTCACATGTTGCACATCGACATTCGTTATTGTTCTCACCAAAATAATGGTTACCGTAGAATACCGTTAATTCCTCTCCACATTTGATTTCCTTGACTACTTTAAATGTTACTGAATTTTGTCCCAACGATATAAACTAATCAAATAATGAGAACAAAAAAAAAAAAGAGAAGAATTTAGAATAAAAAAAAATACCCCAGTTTCCTTTATCAATCATATCCACCCCCCCTTTTTTTTTTGTTTGTTTTCACCCTTTAATTCTTTGTTCTTTCTCTCTCTCTCTTCTGTCTTCTGTCTTACCTTGCAGTTTGAGTCACAATCGTGCTATATAATAAATTTCGTGTTAAAAAGAAAGAAAAAAATTTACTTTGATAAAGATGCCACACACACACACACACGCACACAATAATAACAAATAAACAAAAACAAAAACAAAAAACAAAAAAACTTACGTTTACAAAACGAGCAGGGCCTAGAAAGAGACAGCTACAGCCTTTACGCGTCGACCACATAATACTAAAATCCTTTTCGCCTTGTCTTAACATAGCATCTTCACTTGGATTCAAATTGGCAATCATTCCTGTACATAACCGTAATTCGTCACCCACTTGCCAATTCTTGGTTGCTACTAAACATGCTTCCACTTTTTTGCCATGATCTTTATATCGTCGTGTATCACTTATTTCATATCCTGCATTTGGCATATACCTTTATAAAAAGAGAATAATATATTGGGGGGGGGGGCTATAAGTATATAAAGCCAAAAAATTTTAAAAATCTGAATACTCACATGTAAAGATAACGTTTTATATGTTGCACAAATTCTTGCTTTTGCTTTAGTGATTTTGATGTGATGTAATGCCTAAAATAATCGATTCTATTTTGGAAGAAATAAAAATGTACGATTTCAATTAATTATCACTCTTATTTATTTTCTTTATTCTTGTTATTCTACATAGCAATCCTCTCCCCCCCCTTCATTCTCCCTTTTTTTTTTTATTTTTCTATCTCCCCCATTTTTCAATATACATATGTGTGTGTGTGTGTAAAAAAAAAGTATGTGTACAAGTTGTGTGAATACGTGGTGTTCGCTATGGACATGCGCGTGTTTACATGATAAGATCATATAAATTCTTACTTACACAATACACAATACATACACACACACAAAGTACAACGTAAGGTTACACGGAGAGGAACACCACCGGACCGATCTTTTTTCTTTCTTTCTTTTTTCTCTTTATTACTTACTCCAATAATTCAACAACAGCATCGTTAAGATTTCTTTCTTGTAAAACACGACGTTGGATAATATCAAGAACTTTGTTTGCTGGGATACGAGGATGTCTATGATCTGTATTCATCTTGCTAGTTTTAAACCATAAATATAGCGCATCAAGAAATACGTCACTACAAAGGTCATCGTATTTGGACAAATCGGCAAAGTCCATAGTTATGCTTTTTTAAAGAACTTTTGAAGAGAAATATGTTTATTGTTTTGTAGTAGGTTATTGTAAATGGGGGGGAGGAGTATGAGGAATAGTGGTGTAATTATAATAAAATAATATTTAATAGTAAAAATAATAAAAGAAAATGGATAAAACAGAAAAAATAAAAAACAACAAAAAAAAAAAAAAAAAAAGAGAGAGAAAGAAAAGGGAAAAAAAAAAGTGTGCGAAAAAAAAAAAAGATTAATGCTCTGTTCTTATGTATTTTAGGCCGCTCTAATTTTTTTTTTTTTTCACCACCGCCACCTCTTCCCTTTTTTTTTTTTTTTTTTTTTGACTCAGTTATTTTGCCGACAACGAATCAAATTTTTAAAAATGCGCCTTTTAATAACAATTTACAAAATTAAAGTGTGTAATAAACTTTTTTATTATTATTATTATTATTTTGAAGCTAAACAGTGGATTTCAAGTTATAATAATAATGAATGAAGAGGGGTGGGTTGCTAAGTTATTGTTGATATGGTTGTTGTATGAATATGCAAATGATGTGTATATGTGTGTATATATGTGTTGTCATTATATAATAATAACAGCTGATAACTAAAAATATAAATAATAATACTAATAATATATGTATAATAAAACGGAAAAAAAAGGGAGACAAGGGGGGGAGGGAGGGAGAGAAAAAAAAGCCGGAAAGTTGGGAGTTTATAAATATGTGACGATAATATTATTATTATTATTTTTCCTTTATCCTTTTGTTCAATACTCTTTTTTTTATGCGTGGGTGAGGTGATGTTGAAGACGTGGTGCTGTTGTAGTTGTATTACTTTTACAGCTTTGATTACTATTGCGAGATTGATCGGATGAGGAGGTAGAAGAAGTACAGGATTTGTCTTGAGGTGGTGTTGACGACGGCGATGATGATGCCATAGATGAATTTGAAAAGAGAGTAGACTGTGACATTGTATGTGGATGATGATGATGATGATGAGGAGAAAGATGTGACATGTGGTGAGGTTGTGGATGATGGCTTGTATGATGAGGGTGGTGGTGGGACTGATAAGGATGATAATGGTTCTGATGATGATGCTGGTCTATTAATCCACCCATATGTCCCATGTATAGCGGAGATCGGACATCATGTTCTTGATGGTGAAAAGAAGATGAAGTAGAAGAAACTCCAGAGTAAGATAACGAAGGAATCCTAGAAACATTTACATGTTTCTGTCTGGTTCGATCTCGTTCTTCTAACATTTGTTTTGCTTCTGCATCATAATCTCGTGTAGGATCAATCGGTTCTGGTTCTTCTGTTAAATAGCCTAGTTCCTCAAAAAATAACTTGAAGTGTGTGTGGATATGGTTATCCTTGTCAATCGTTGTTTCTTCGGGCATCAAAGGAACAATTTGAAATAAATTCTCTTGACATTCTGAATCGTCGATCCAGTTACATGTATCATAATCCTCTGAGTCATCATTGTTATTATAATTGTCGAGGTCGTCATCTTCTGGTGTTAATGGTAATATTTCGAAACCCGTAAAAGACATGATGTTTTAATTCCTTATAATTATTTGGGGGGGTATATTAAATAATAGTTTATGCAATGCAACAGATAAAAAATAAAAAACTTGTTTTTGGTTGCAAAAAAAAATGGAAGGTAAAAGAAGAAGGGTTTGTTTCGCGTAGACTGTTAAGAGTGAAAGAGACAAGGAAGTATAAAAAAAAAAAAAACAAGAAACGAAAACAATATCGAGCGGGTATTTATAGATAATGGAGAAAATCGGAAAAAGAAGGATCGAACACAACTGAGCAATAGTGTGTCAGCCAATCATAATTCATAAACGGATCTTATCTTTAAAATGATTTCTTCTTTAAAGATCATTTTCATTCCCTCCTTCTTTAGTCCCCCCAAGATTTATGTTTCTGCGGAGATAAAATGGGGGGTGTATAACCAGATTACAAAATGATAAAAAAAAATAGAAGGGTTGTGGATAAGACGTGGGATTAAAGAAACAATCCCCATGGTAAACTTATGGGGGGGGGGGGAGAAGAGTTTCTAGCATTTCTCATTGGGTAACAAGAATAAACTTTAAAGAACCATTTATATGTTGTTGTATATATCCAAAATACTTGCCAAGTTACGTATCTTTTTGACTTTTCTATAACGAGTATAAATCATGAACTGATGGATAAATACCTTCTACTAGAAACAAGAAGCTTCTTCAACTTTATATACGATATTGTTGCTACCAGCATTATGCCCCCAAAATAAATAAACTGATCTGCGCCTCTTTTTTGGTACCTTCATGGGGCGGTGTTTTATCCTAATATGCAAATGTTTACACTTGTAATTTTACGGATTCATCCGTTTTCTTTCTTTATTTTGACATGCCACAAAAAAAAAAAAAGAGATAATAAATAAACACTCCTCGGAAACATTCAAAATGTCTCATAGTATTAACTTTTTATTAGTGTTCAGCAATAATATTATAAACACGTTCTCTATACTCTTGACCAAATCCAACTGAATCGAGATAATTTGAAATGGACCCATAAGTAGTTTTTATATACTCTAATAATCCACGCATATTCTATATATAAAGCGAATACAGATGAGTTCCCTGAATGTTTTTTAATTCACCTTTTTTCTCTTTTCCCTTTCATGCGAAACAATAAAAGATAAAGTCCCTTGTTTTACTCCTATTTTTATTATAAGAAATTGGTAATATATATATTTTACCTGAGGTGGAGCATCTGCGAACTCATCAGATAATCCAACCCGTCTTAAGTCATCAAGCATTTCTTTCCTTATGGGTGCTAATCCAGCTTGTGTCTTTGCATAATCCTTGATAATCACTTCATCTGGTGCACCGGCTATACTCAATAGTAAACATGACACAAGACCAGTTCTATCCTTTCCCTGAGTACAGTGGACATGAATGGGGTAGTTTTCTCTCTTTGTAAAAATCAATAATGTTTGCACCACTTCGTCTTGGCAATATGTCACGAGTTTTTTATACAGATTAGCAATACCCATCGGTGACAAAACTTCTCGTCCAATAAGCATTGTTGCACGCTCTCGTTGGCCAAAAAGTATATAAATTATAAGCAACCTATATCGGGTTAATGATGAATATGTTTAATTAAAAGAAGTCAGGCCATATAGCTCTATAATCGCAATGATACATGCTATTTTACAACTTACAGTTTTTGGCGTAACGTGCATGACGACATGAAAATTCCATAACGCTCAAAGTTTTTCCCTGTGAATGCAATGCGATATTTCTTTCTGATAACATCACTAGGCTCTTCTGTAGCTACAGAAGTGTTGTCATCAGTAGGTAGAGGAAGCAACTGAGTTGGTTTAATCTATACATATACATATACTTTTTTTTTTAATATTTCATTTATGCATCTTTTGTTACCTCCCCTCGCTTTTTTTAAAAAAAAAATTTACTTGTTCAGCAATAGTAGTAACGAAACTTTTGTCAATAGCGGCTCCTTTAAAACCTTCTTGACTAAATATATATATATTTACATGGTTACAAAAAATAAATATCAAATTCAAAAAAAAAAATCAAAAGTTCTTATATACAAGTACATATCTTTCCACTCTCACCTTGTTCGTAAATCAACTATAGTACGGATATTATGATCATGGACGAATTGTTGAACTTCATTTTGGTTTAAATTATCCAGTGTTGCTGATCGAAAAATAAGTCCTTCTTTAATATATCTAAAACCAAAATTGTTTGAGGGTGAAACAATTAAATCTTTTAGTTTTTGTAGAAATAAAAAAAAAAAAAAAGGAGTTTCAGCATTTCAGGTCAATTGGAAAGTAGCTCTAATTACCTTTTGCCTGCAACATTGTCTTGAGACGACAATCCTAAATCTCTAAAATTTAACAGTCCTCGATGTTCAAGTAATGATAGTTTATCACTTTTAGATTCCGAGGCTGTCATTTTAAAGTGAATATAATATTTTTTTGTTGATATAGTTTTTATTATGCGAACACTGCTATCGTGGGATCCGATTTTTAACAGCCCGGCTTGATTTTTCCTAAATTACGTAATCGGTGTAAAAAGAATAACCATTAGTATAATACTTCTTGTACTGACAATTTTAGCACTGTGGCCGTGGCACCGACACTAAAAAGGAAAATAGTCCTGTTTGTCAGACTCCGTTATTAGTCTACATGCGATAAGGACAGCTTATCTAAATATATACAGAAAAAAAAAAAAGGACCCCTAATGATTAATGGAATCATGTGTATTATTGATATGGTAGATTGATTGATTGATATCTCCTCAAATCAACTAAAATCTACCTATTTTTCTCATCTGGTGTGAAAATACTGACGACATATACAAATTTTGAGGTTGATCCATTATTACCTACAATTATATCATTTGCCGTCATTTTTTTTATGGACACCTGGGTTTTGTTTGAAGGTCATGCACCAGGTGATTAGGTAAGGACATATATATGGTAAAGTGTAAAAATATAAGTCAACTTTATGCGTGTTATTAGAAACCCTCTTTTACCTTTGAAGAATCAACAATGATAGTCTGATGAAATAACATGATTTCATAAGATATGTATAAAAAAAAGGAGTATTTACTTGGTATTATATTAAATAAACCAGATAGATTATTTGATGCGAACATGTGCGACAGAGAGAAAAACAATTACAGTGACCACCTCTTGTCTTACCAATGACAACAAGTAATTATTTTACCAACTGGACACCCCCCCCCCCGAGTTTTCCCATTGCATTTTTTGATTTTTTTGATTACCCAGATTAAGAGATATTTTCGACCACAAGACCCATAATGAATTGCATATTACATATAAAAATACTGAATGGTATACCTCCGCACTTTTTTTTTTCATTGTCATCGATAAACTGATCGCTGGCAAATTTATTAAATGTCACATATATTATAGCTACAGTACGTACTACATAAATGTATATACACAAAATTATGTAATTTGTGTTCTGAAGCAAAGTACTAAGTATCAACGAGCTTATAGACATCACATGCGGATAAAAGTACTAAACTACCTCGTAATACCCTCAAAACCTGGGGTTGGTGTTGTACAATAGTTATTGTTATTATTGGGCATCATAACCCTTTGAATATCTTTGATTAGGATAGAACCTGTCATGGAGCATATTATAATCATATCATTAATGTTATTGAGCTCAGACACTCTTCTTTATGTGAATATATTTTTATTAACAATCTATAGTATCTTGCTTTCATGCTATTACAATATCAAATCATGAACACTCAACTCTTTTAATAAAGAAACGGATTTAAAGTAAGGATATTCTTGGTTTTGTATGCATGTATGTATATACAAATATATATTCAGGTTAGTAAAAGATTCATTACTGTATGTCTATATTATCATTATTATTATTAAGTAATAACAGTAGGTTTCTCTCGTCCTGTATAATGCTTCAAACGGGAAATATCAAGTGCCACACGAATCAAAGGTTCCAATGCTTGTTGAGTATCTGTGGCATATTCGGATGGATTGTTACTGTACTTCTCAATGTATAAACGGATTGTAGCACCTTGTGCACCAGTTCCAGACAGTCGCACAACAAAACGTGAGCCATCCTTAAATTTGACAATCATTCCTTGATGACTTGATACACTACCATCAATTGGATCCCGGTACTCAAAATCTTCAACGTCAGATACAATAAATCCATCAAAATTTTTTCCCACAATATCCAGATCGCGTAAACCTTGAATCAAATTATTGGCTGCTTCACTATCAACCTCTTCATAATCATATCTTATATATAAAGGGGGAAAGATATATTATAAATGATATATTTTTTTTTATAAGGTTTACGTGAATGGATCAAGAAACGGACTTTTTTTTTTTTTGTTATTATTTACCTCGTGAAAAAGTTACGACCATATATCTTGTAATGCTCTTGTAAAATGTCATAGATACTTGTTCCCGGTTTTGTTTTGTTTACGTGCACAACAATACTGAGCCAAGCTATTTTTAAAAAAATATAAAAATAAGAGGAGATAAGTACATTGTTAGATAATGTGAATGCCAATTGTAGTGAGAATAATTATGTCCTAACAAATAAGCAAGCAAACAAAAAATGACATACCAAGAATTGCCCAAACACCATCTTTTTCACGAACATGGTCGGAACCAGTACCGAAGGACTCTTCACCACAAATCGAACAACGACCGGCATCCATGAGATTTCCAAAAAATTTCCATCCAGTGGGAACTTCAAAGTGTTCCAACTGCTGCTTTTGTGCCACTAGATCCAGTGCACGTGATGTTGGCATACTTCGAGCGAGCCCATGGATACCATTCTTGCGAAAGTAAGGAATGGCCTCACGGGCATAATGAGCAATGACAGCCACACTATCACTTGGTGTCACGAAAGCATTCTTTCCCAACACCATATTACGATCACCATCACCATCTGATGCAGCGCCAAAGTCAATTTTCTCTTTTTCCACTCGTTCAACTAATTCATGGGCATAGGTCAAATTGGGATCTGGATGTTCTCCACCAAAATCTGACAAGGGTGTTGAACGCATCAAACTTTTTTCTTTGGATAGCCCAAATTCTTTTACAAAAAGACGTTCTCCATAAATGCCTGTAACACCATGCATACCATCAAATAAAAGTTTAAACGTATCCTTGTTGGTTTGCAAGAAGGATCGAATGGCATCAAAATCAAATATATCTTTCATCAAGGCGACATAATCATCAATACCATCAATGACTTGAATTTCCATATCCCCGATCTTTTGTGATCCGATCTGACTATAATCAACACGACCAGGAAGGTCTGCATATGTTAATTTTTCAAGTGATTTACTGATGTCAAAAATCTTGTTTGTGACATTTTCAGGAGCGGGTCCACCGTTACGTACATTATACTTGATACCAAAGTCTTTATCTGGTCCTCCTGGATTATGTGACGCCGTCAATAAAATACCACCCGTTGTCTTGTGTTGACGAATCAGATGGGATCCCGCAGGTGTGGATACCAAACCATGTTGTGGAATTATGAGCTTTTTTATACCAGCTGCAACACTGAACTTGATAATAATTTGCATTACTTGATCCAAGTAGTACCGTCCATCACCACCTACAACAAGTGTGGCGCCTTTACTTCCTCCTTCAATCGTTTCCATAACGGCTTGAATGAAATTCTCAGTATAATTTTGTTGTTGAAAAACTTTCACTCGTTTACGAAGACCCGAAGTACCTGGCTTCTGATCATTATAAGGTTGAGTAGACACAGTCCTTATTTCGACCATGGTTATATTATGAACAAATTAATAAGTTATAAAATATGAAGAAAAAAATAAAATTGGCGCGAGAAAGTTTTCATAAATGCTTTTTCTCATATGGAAGAAGTTATATTCTGAAACAAAATAATTGATCGGTAAAAATAAATGAAAATCAATCTATACGTACATCTTATTTTAACAACATAATTATTATGAAAAAAAAAGAAACATAGTTATATTATTGCAAATTGTATAACTGTGACTATACGATAAAACAAATGAAGAAGATAAATATGACATAACTTTTCAATCATACGTATTACTTAAAAAAAAAGATCAAACAAAATGGAAGAGGGTTTATTACACTGCCTGTTATCTATCAGCTTCACGGGACACTATATTATCTAGCATGAATCCGGAAATTTGATGAAGTACCCGATGTGATAAGAAACAACAATTTTTTTTTTCTTGTTTGTTTATTTGTTTGCTTCTTTTTTTTTTTGCTTCTTCCTTTCCTTTAACTTTTTTTTTTTATTTTTTTTTTATCTTTACATTCTTCGTGCTTTTGATATATACACATATAGTAGTTATATATATATATATGGAGTCAGAAAATTCTTCATGGGCTCAGGCTATTCCACCCGCGCAAGGTCTTTACGATCCATCCTATGAAAAAGATTCATGCGGTGTAGGGTTTACTGTACATATCAAAGGCCATCGGTCTCATAAAATTTTAAGCGACGCGTCGGATCTCTTGTGCAACATGACCCATCGTGGTGCAAGTGGTGCAGATATCCGGGATGGTGATGGTAGTGGTGTCATGACAGGCATGCCAGATGATTTTTTTCGTATCGAAATAAAACGAGATATGAAAATAGATCTTCCTCCAGAAGGTCAATATGCTGTTGGCAATACATTTATGAAAAAGGAAAATGCTGAAGAAAGCAAACAAGTATTTGAACAATTGGCCAATGCAGTGGGTTTAAAAGTGTTGTGTTGGCGTACAGTTCCATGTGATGGTACTATTCTAGGTCCATCAGCACGATCCAAAGAGCCTATAATAGAGCAACCCTTTGTGACATTTAATAAGTCGATGGATGCCAAACAATTTGAGCATCAGCTCTATATTTTGCGTAAACATGCTACTCATACGATCACAATGAAAAAGTGGTTTTATGTTTGTTCGTTGTCTAGCAAAAATATCGTATACAAGGGTCAACTTACTCCTCGCCAGGTTTGTTCTTTTAATTCTGTTTAGTTTTTTTTTACGAGTTGGTATCTGTATCATAATGAATTTTTTTTAATTAAAGTATATACTTGTTTCTTTCTAGGTCTATTCATACTTCTACGATCTTGTCAACGTCAAATATACCACTCATTTTGCACTTGTTCATTCAAGGTAAACTTAAACTTGTCAATAATTATATACTTATATATATTCATGAAACTCAACTATTGTTATATGTTATTAGATTTTCCACAAATACATTCCCATCATGGGATCGAGCACAACCGATGCGTTGGTGCGCACACAATGGTATGCTATATATACATATATATTGAATAAAACAAAAAAAAAGGAACAGAAGATAGACGAACAAAAGAGTCACGACTAAGATTAACGTGCTTTACTCTTATTAATTAGGTGAAATTAATACGTTACGTGGAAATAAAAATTGGATGCGTTCACGAGAAGGTGTTATGACTTCGGATACATTTGGTGATCAGCTTGAATTATTGTATCCTATTATTGAAGAAGGTGGATCCGATTCTGCAGCATTTGACAATGTTCTTGAGCTTTTGGTTGTCAATGGTGTCTTGTCTCTTCCTGAAGCTGTCATGGTAATGATTCCAGAAGCATGGCAAAACAATCCAATGATGGAACCCGAGAAAAAAGCGTTCTATCAATGGGCTGCATCGATCATGGAACCTTGGGATGGTCCTGCTCTATTTACTTTTGCTGATGGTCGTTATTGTGGTGCTTGCTTGGATCGTAATGGTTTACGTCCATGTCGATTTTATCTTACTTCAGAAGATATTATGATTTGTGCTTCAGAAGTTGGAACACTGCGTGTGGATCCAGCATTAGTAGTTGAAAAAGGTCGCTTACAGCCCGGAAAAATGCTGTTAGTTGATACAGTCGAAGGCAGAATTGTGGTAAGTAAAATAAACTTCACTGATTTTTTTTTTCCAATTGACTGCAAATCTTTTTTTTCTTTAAGAAAATGGCTTGTATAGTAAACAATTTACGGATATATATATATATATATAGGATGATAAGGAGCTTAAACTCACAACGGGGGCGAAAGAAAAATTTATGGAGTGGATCAAACAGCGTATCAGTATGGAAGATGTTCTTAAAGCGTACGGTGGAAGCAAAACTGATGTATCATTGGATGAAACTACCATCCACACTGATCCACGATTGAGAGCTTTTGGGTATACACTAGAGCAGCTCAATCTACTTTTAATGCCCATGGCATCAGATGGAAAAGAAGCTTTAGGTTCTATGGGTAATGACACAACACTTGCTTGTCTTGCTAAGCAACCACGTCTCATATACGAATACTTTCGGCAATTATTTGCTCAAGTAACAAATCCACCAATTGGTAATACTTTGTTTTTGTTTTATTATTTTCTTTGGTTACAAGGGAAGAGAAAATAACGCCAGAGAGAATATCATATATAAACTGATACAATTTGGTTATTTGATGAATTTTTTTTAGATCCAATCCGAGAAGAGATTGTAATGTCACTTGAATGTTATGTTGGACCAGAAGGTAATCTCTTAGAAATGGACCCATCTCAGTGTCAACGCTTAATTCTTTCATCTCCTATCCTGTCCACACAAGAGCTTGCTGCAGTCAAGTCTATGGAAAAAACGTATTCTAGCTGGAAAGTGGCGACCATTGATATTACATTTTCTCGTGAGCAAGGTGTCGATGGGTATTTAACAGCTTTGGAACGTATATGTAACGAAGCAACGGAAGCCATTGAAAAACACTACAAAGTCGTCGTATTATCTGATCGAGCCATGGATGTGAATAGAGTAGCGATTTCATCCTTGGTTGCTTTAGGTGGTGTTCATCATCATTTGGTAAGAAACAAGTTACGTAGTCGTATTGCATTAATGGTCGAAACAGGTGAAGCGCGTGAAGTACACCATTTCTGTGTTTTGCTTGGATATGGTGCTGATGCCATTTGCCCCTATTTGGCTTTCGAAGCTATGCTCAAATTACATCGCCAAGGGGCTGTTCTTGACCATTTGACACCTGAAAAAATAGTTTACAATTATCGCAAGGCTATAGATAATGGTATTATGAAGGTCATGTCAAAGATGGGAATTTCCACCTTGGCATCATACAAAGGAGCACAAATCTTTGAAGCCCTTGGAATTGATCATACTGTGATTTCTCGCTGCTTTGCAGGCACAGCTTCACGTATTAAAGGAGTTACATTTGACACGTTTGCATTGGATGCATTGACTTTGCATGAAGCTGGTTACCCCATTCGAAATCGAGTGCAACCAATGGCATTACCTGAATCAGGCGAATATCATTGGCGTGATGGTGGTGAACCCCATATTGCTGATCCAGTGGGCATGGCGAATTTGCAAGATGCTGTACGCAAGAACAATCAAGCTTCATACGAAGCGTATACACGTAATGCATACGAAGCAATTCGTCAGTGTACTTTGCGTGGTATGCTTGAATTTAATGAAGAGAAATGTCAATCAATTCCTTTGGAACAAGTTGAACCTTGGACAAATATCGTCAAACGATTTGTAACAGGTGCAATGTCCTATGGTTCTATTTCTATGGAATCTCATTCGTCATTGGCTATTGCTATGAATAAATTGGGCGGCAAGTCAAATACAGGTGAGGGAGGTGAAAAACCGGAACGTTCCGTACCAAAGCCGAATGGTGATAATTTGCGATCGGCCATCAAACAAGTGGCATCCGGTCGATTTGGTGTAACAAGCTACTATTTGTCTGATTCAGATGAATTACAGATTAAAATGGCTCAAGGGGCAAAACCTGGTGAAGGTGGTGAATTGGCTGGTACGAAAGTATCTGAAGAAATTGCCAGTACTCGTAAAACAACACCGGTAAATGACTATTTGTTTATCTTTTATGCACACATTTATGAATATAAGACCAAAAAAAGCTGATTTTTTGTGTTTCCATAATAATAATAATAATAATAGGGTATCGGTTTGATTAGTCCGCCTCCTCATCATGACATTTATTCTATTGAAGATTTAAAGCAACTTATTTATGATCTCAAGAGCTCCAGTCCACGGTCACGTGTTTCTGTAAAACTCGTATCTGAAGTTGGTGTGGGAATCGTAGCAGCTGGAGTTGCCAAAGCCAAGGCGGATCATATATTAATCTCTGGTCATGATGGTGGTACAGGTGCTTCTAGATGGACAGGTATAAAATATGCCGGTTTGCCTTGGGAGTTAGGCTTAGCTGAGACCCATCAAACGTTGGTCCTCAATGATTTACGTGGGCGTGTCATTGTTCAAACGGATGGACAAATTAAGACTGGACGCGATGTTGTTGTTGCATGCTTATTGGGTGCCGAAGAATGGGGTTTTGCTACTACCCCTTTAATTGCTCTCGGCTGTATTATGATGCGAAAATGTCATTTGGTAATAATTCTATATTCTTCTTTTTGAATAATGATGGATCACAAGGAATTATTTAA
This sequence comes from Circinella umbellata, assembly GCA_025093555.1. Taxonomy (NCBI): domain Eukaryota; kingdom Fungi; phylum Mucoromycota; class Mucoromycetes; order Mucorales; family Lichtheimiaceae; genus Circinella; species Circinella umbellata. The sequence continues at coordinate 868,543 of JAIWNF010000012.1, read as the reverse complement.
TTGTTTACTTACCTTATCAATAACATATTATATATATATATAGAATACATGCCCTGTCGGTATTGCGACTCAAGATCCCGAATTACGTAAAAAGTTTGAAGGTCATCCGGATCACGTTATCAATTTCTTTAATTATGTAGCGGAAGAAGTACGCAGCTTTATGGCTAAATTGGGTTTCCGAACAATCAACGAAATGGTTGGACATACCGAGTTCCTTAAGACAGATGATAGTTTGCGTACTTATAAGACTGCCAACATCGATCTTTCCCCCATCCTTACGCCTGCACATACATTACGCCCTGGTGTTGCCACATACTGTGTCCGCAAACAACAACATAATCTTTATAAGCGTTTGGATAATTATCTCATTGATGAAAGTGAACCAGCTCTTGAACGAAAAGAAAAGGTCCAAATTGAATCTGACATTGTCAACACAGATCGTGCTGTGGGTGCCACTCTATCCTATCACGTCTCAAAACGGTTTGGTGAAAATGGTTTACCGCCCGATACTATTCATGTCAAGTTTACCGGCTCAGCAGGTCAATCATTCGGCGCATTTTTAGCCCCTGGAATCTTTTTTGAATTGGAAGGCGACAGCAACGATTATGTAGGAAAAGGTTTATCAGGTGGTACTGTTGCTATTTATCCACCTCGATCGAGTACATTCAAGGCAGCACAAAATGTTATTGTGGGTAATGTTTGTTTATATGGAGCCACAGGAGGTCGTGCTTTCTTTTGTGGTGTTGCAGCCGAACGCTTCTGTGTACGTAATTCTGGTGCCAACGCAGTCGTAGAAGGTGTTGGTGATCATGGTTGTGAATATATGACTGGAGGACGAGTTGTCATTCTCGGATCTACAGGACGAAATTTTGCTGCTGGTATGTCTGGTGGTATCGCCTATATTTTGGATACAGAAAATTCATTCAAGGAAAAAGTCAATATGGAAATGGTAGAGCTTGAATCCATTGACAAGAATGAGGTAGATGAAGTACGACAAATGATTGAAGACCATCAACACCATACTGGATCACAAAAGGCTGCCGAAATTCTTCAAAATTTCAATTCTTATCTATCTAAGTTTGTCAAGGTCATGCCTATTGAGTATCGCCATTTGCTAGAAAAGCAAAAGCAACCAAAACAAGCGCAGACAAATATTCAGCAAGAAATGGTTGCGAAACAAAAGTGCGAGCCAAATATTGAAGATGTTGAGGATAGTTTATTAGATGAAGAAGCAATTATTGATCGACGTGCCAAATTAGACAAGATGCGTGGATTTATGAAATATAAAAGACGTGTGGATCCATATAGAGATCCCAAGGCTCGTGTTTCAGATTGGAAAGAGATCAATAATCGTTTATCACGCCCACAGTTACATGTACAAGCAGCACGTTGTATGGATTGTGGTGTACCTTTTTGTCAATCGGATACTGGTTGTCCCATTGGTAACATTATTCCTAAATGGAACGAATTGATTTATAAAGATAATTGGAAAGATGCACTTGATCGCCTTGTTATGACCAATAACTTCCCGGAATTCACTGGACGTGTTTGTCCAGCTCCTTGCGAGAACAGTTGCGTATTATCCATTAACGAACCAGCAGTCGCAATTAAAAGTATCGAGTGTGCCATTGTTGACCATGGTTTTGAAAAAGGGTGGATTGTTCCTAAACCACCAGCAAATCGAACAGGAAAAAAGATTTCCATCATCGGTTCCGGTCCAGCAGGACTTGCTGCAGCAGATCAACTTAACAAGGCAGGTCATTTGGTAACAGTATATGATCGTAATGACCGTATGGGTGGTCTATTGATGTACGGTATTCCTAATATGAAACTGGACAAAAATATTGTACAAAGGCGTATTGATCTGATTGCAGCTGAAGGCGTAAAATTTGTCCCTAATGCCAATATTGGTGTTGATATTGATGCAAATGAATTACGTGATAAATCGGATGCACTTATTTTAGCTACTGGTGCTACTTGGCCTCGTGATTTAAAGATTCCCGGGCGTGATGCAAATGGTATCCATTTTGCAATGGATTTTCTTCAAGCCAATACCAAGTCTCTTTTGGATTCCAATCTTCAAGATGGGCATTATCTTTCAGCTAAGAATAAGCATGTAGTTGTGATTGGTGGAGGCGATACCGGTAATGATTGTATTGGTACATCAGTTCGACATGGGTGCAAGTCAGTTGTCAACTTTGAGCTTTTACCTACCCCTCCAAACACACGGTCTGCCGATAATCCATGGCCGCAATTTGCTCGTATTTTCCGAGTCGAGTATGGCCATGCTGAAGTTAAAGCCCATTTCGGACGTGATCCACGTGAATATTGTGTTTTATCCAAGGAATTTACTAAAGATGCGAATGGTAATGTTACGGGAATCAATACTGTTCGTGTCGAGTGGACCAAGGATAGCAAGGGAAGTTGGTCGATGAAGGAAGTGGAAGGATCAGATCAGTTCTTTGAAGCAGATCTTGTATTGTTATCCATGGGTTTTATGGGCCCAGAAGATGCTATAATCAAACAATTGTCGGTCAAACAAGATGCCCGTAGTAATATTGAAACACCCAAAGGTAAATACAGTACGTCCGTTGATGGTGTATTTGCTGCTGGTGATTGTCGTCGTGGTCAATCGCTCATAGTCTGGGGTATCAATGAAGGTCGACAATGTGCTCGTCAAGTCGATTTATGGTTAGAAGGCAAGACATATCTTCCAGTTGCTGGTGGTATTAATCGTCGTGCTGTAAAAGATACTAGTAGTCGTACAGCGGCGGTTGACGTGCGTGCATAAACCAAAGTTATATAATTCATTGTTTTTCCTTTCTTTCTTCCCAAAATAATATAAAAACAAAGTAAACGTGTATTTTTTTTTTACACAGAGATAATAATAAAAAGAAACCATAATGTAAAATTTGATAATAATAAAAGTATAAGTTAATACTTCTATCTTTATTTACAGTTGTTGCTATTGTTTCATATATTATCTTGATCCTGAACAACAGCTTATTTTAAAAAAACCAATATGAAAGAGTATTAATGATAAACAGAACACTGAGAGATATTAAAAGAAAGGAGCCATCTTTCGTGTATACTTGTGAAGATAAACGCTGCGATGGTCCTGGTATCTAAAAACAAAAGCATATAAAAACATCAACATGGGAAACAAACAGTTTAAAATTGCAAATATAACTATTCTATTTTTTTTTACCAGTTCCATTAGATCTGATCGGGCACCATTCCAATGGTTCGGGTATACAAACTTCATCGACTTGGGATTAGTTGGATTCTATATAGAAACTTAATTGTTAAACATTGTTTTTATTGTATGATAATTAACAAAAGCTGTTTTTTTTTACCATTGAAATAGTTTAAATAGAATAAAAGGTTATGTCGCGCTTTTTTTTTTTTTTTTTTGCAGGAAGTAACTTTCGAAATTTCGATTTCGGTAACTAGTCACATGCATAATAATATTATAGAGTAAATGATGTCATGAAAGCAGTTGCTTTACTTTGTTGTCAAATAGTTTATAAGGTAAAGTCAAACCAACGGTAGTCGATTAATGGTTACTCGTAGTAAATAATGAAATAGAAGTGAATACGTATTATTCATACGACAAATAGACTTTTTATATATAGATATATTACTCTTGTAATCAACATATCAAACACCATACTACCACATTCGTTCATTTACCCTTTATAAACTAGCTCAAAATAAATATAAAAAACCTTTGCGTAATTATTTGGTTTACAATATATTTGGCACTTATTGCCAGGTTAAAAAAAAAGAAGAACATGAGTCAAATGGTGATATAGTTTAAATAATACAAAGAGACCGTGTTTTATTATTATTATTATTATTGTTATTTATATTGGTCTGGCTAAAAACAATCCAACATCTTATTTTTTTTAAAAGTTCTTCATCCGGTTATTGTTGTCGTACATACGATAAGCAACAAACAATACACCAACTAAAGCACCAGCTACGAGTAATTTGAAAATGAACGAGAAAAATCCACCTGAACTCTTTTTAGTTTTTACTGCAGGTTGAGCCTATTGATAATAGTAATTTGAATTGATTAGTATTATTAATATCAAAATTTGTTCAAAACTAAACTAATCACACTTACTGGTACATGTTCCTTTGGTTTAGCAATAAGTGTCTTGGTAGTGACACCAACAATATCATGGTTATCTAAATAACAATCCATTAATATTTTATCTTTTCTCATATTTTGTTTTATTTTATTGAATGTATTATAAATATATATACCTGTTACTTCACCAGTATGGGCAGTGAAGCCGAGATAAATTTGTTCGGGAAGTTTGACATCATTAACCTTTTTTTTTTTTTGGAAGCAAAGAACCACCACCATCAAATTGATTAGTTACTTTCTAAAATATACAAATAGATCCCCTCTATCCATTAAATATATATGTAAAAACCTTAAAACATTCGCTCCATTCATCTTCTTCACGCCAGATCATTTGAAATTGAAGATAATTGTTCTTATAATAAGTAAGACGGGCTTTAGTTGGGAAAGATTTCGAACGGAAATTGGCCTATATATCAAATTGAATATAGCATCAGTAAGAATATATTATCTATCACTTTTGGGTAGTTCCTAATACACTCTTAATATATACATATATATATTACCTCACAACCAGCAAGTTCTGTAGTACGGCCATCTTTGTCATTTTCATAAGTTTTCATGCCGTCACCAAGCATAGCAGAAATATATGGGAATGTATGGCGCTATATAGATATGTATTTGAATAATAAGACAGAAAGTTATTACTTTTGATTACTAAAATTCTCCACTACTAAATGAATTGAATTGAAAACATACATGTGCCCGTTCATTATCATAAGTATCAAAGAAAACACCAAGGCCCTCAAATTGATCAACAGATCCAAAAACAGGTCCTGGAGTTGATCTTTGTTTTGTAAGCCATACTATTTTAGATATGGGGAACAAAGAGTTAATTGGTTTCTATTTGTACAAAAGTTGCATAAACTTATCGTCTTTTCAACCAAACAGAATATATACTTACACGCCATACCGTCACCATAAAGATGACCGGATTGACCTTCTACGCTAAATTCAAATTCGATTTCAAAGTTGGATGCTGTTAATGGCTATATATATATATAAGTAAAGCAGCAAGAAACAATATTGTTTTACTATTAATATTTTTTTAAAAACTATATTCGACGCTGTTGCTCTAGTCTTATTATAGATATAGTTATTATTAGCCTTCTCATTACCAATCGTGACCATAAGTAGCCTTGTTGTGATTGACGAGTGCTTGTCAATCGAATTTGACGATTCGTATTAATAAGAGTATCTCCACCAAAATCAAACCAACGATTTTGTAATTCATCGTCTATATATATTTTGCTTCATCAGTAAGAACTTTTCACTTGGCTTTAGGTACCCGGGGCTTTCGACGCGTTAAAAAAAAGAAAGAAAATAATAATAATACAGGAGCACCCCTTTCTTACCAATATAAGGCATGGAGATGGAATGTGTACGTAATGGAACAGAAGCCTGTGCAGCTGCTGATGCTACAACTGACAGAGTTCCAAGAATTACTGCCAACATGGAACGCATCTTTCTTTTTATATATACTTTTTCTTTTCTTTTTGTCAAAGCAAAGGAAAACGAAAACTATCCACTTGGAAGTCTGCGAGTGGTGGGGGGAGGAGTGTAACTATATCTGTAGGTCAGCTAAAAAATTATTTTAAGTGCAGAACCAATTTTTTTTAACATTTAAATATGCATACACTTACCACGAAGTATTTCAACTTCAACACTTTTGTCAAATAAAGTGCTAGTTTGATTCCTTAATTATCTAACAAAATAACTCATATTCTTTTATACATTATAATTATATCCTATTTCCCCTCTTTTATACTATCGTTTCATTTTCGTTCTCGTAGTCGTAGAATCATATTCTTGTGCTTATCTTATTGGCACACTTTCAAACGACATCAATCTTTTTAAAATTGTATCTTGAAGTTTATTGATAGGCTAAAATTATGTCCAATATTATAGCAAAAGATAAAAAAAAGATTAAATTTGTAATATTTTGTTAATCCTTTTTTTCTTTTATGAATTTTTTTTACAATGTATAATCCTTTTCAAATATTCATTATTGAATAAGTCAAATACCAAAAGTGCTTGGTGCTTCTTATGCAAATTATAACTAACAACTTCAAACAATTCCGCACATTAACTTGCACATCCGCACTTTAACGACTGGTTGTGATTCCTCAACTTGCTGACTTTAAAATGATGGATTGGGCTATGAAAGGAACTGTATTGAGTTTCTTTTTGCCTCCAACACCCAAAAAAAGAACAAGCACCTTCAAGAAACATGGCACGTAATTTCTAAACTTTTTCTAGTTATTATTTAATATTATAACTGTACTAGCTTGTATACATTGTATATGCTAATTCAATCTATTTTACTCCGTATATAAAGGCGGATCAATATGACTGTGCGCTTGACTTGATGCGCCGACTTCCTCCTCAAAATGTAGAGGAAAACCTTAACAAGTTATTGGAGTTGGTGAATCCTGACTTGGGTGATGAACTTCTTTCTGCTATTGACCAACCTTTAAAAGTTAGACATTGTCAGCAAACAGGAAAAGACTATTTAATTTGCGATTACAACCGAGATGGTGACTCTTACAGGTAAAAAAATAAATAACATTATTAAATATCAATTTGTAGTATGGTTCTCAGTAACACTATTTTATCCCTTTATTAACATAATTTCTCTGGTCCCGAATAATTTAACATACACCAGATCACCTTGGAGTAATGAATATGATCCTGAACTACCTGATGGTTCGTTACCATCACCCACATTACGTAAACTTGAAGTTGCTGCTAATGAAGCATTTGATACTTATCGCGAAATGTATTATGAAGGCGGCATTTCTTCTGTTTATACGTTTGATTTGGATGATAAGTTTGCTGTTGTTGTATTAATCAAAAAGGGTAATAAGAAAAGGAGTATTATTTTGGTTATTGCTGTAAATCATTGAATGTATAGCGAATTTCAAATGGGGGGGAGGAGACTTTCCAAACTAAAAATTGCTATTCATTTGTGTGTATAACAGTTGGTGATGGTGTACGTCGAATGAAGGGAGCTTGGGATTCTATTCATGTGTTTGAAGTTCAAGAACGTGGTCGTAACGCACATTACAAATTGACATCCACTATTATGCTTTACATGATTACCAACAGTCAAGATCTTGGTAATTTGAATCTGAGTGGAAGCATGACTCGTCAGGTAAAGGAATTGACACCATTATAATAGAAAACGATGTTATCTCGCTCGTGTGTTTTGTTGACAAACATAACTTTTGGAATGACAAACCAATCATTAATATAGTCCGAACAAGATTACCCAGTGGATGATCCATCAGCACATGTTGTAAACATTGGTCGTATGGTGGAAGATATTGAACTGAAGATGCGAAACTCGTTACAAGAAGTGTATTTTGGAAAGACACAAGATATTGTCAATGATCTTCGTAGTTTAGGCTCATTAGAGGAAAGTAGACAACAAGCACGAATTCAGCAAGAAATTGTTGGAAGATTGATGGAAAGAAATACCCGTTAAAAAACACATATGTACATCAATAAATCAGTAATCCTCCTTTTCTTATACAAATATTACTACTGTTTATCCCCTAGCCTTTTTTTCCAACTGATTATTATGCAACATAAGCATATATTGCGTGCATAGAATAAGCTTATTCTTTTTCCGGGACTCTATAATTATCTCATTCGATAATCCAATCGGATTGGTTGCATGAGATTTTAAATGCTACCATGTACTTTATCAACAAACTTAATATCATAAGAATCGTACGTGAGTTTATATGTCTGTTACTATGGTACCATCTTGATGACACGTGTAATTAGCAGATATATTATCACCCGATTTCTAAAGGAAGCAGCAAAAAAAAGGATCCTTTTTTTTTGTTTTGTTTCTTCCAGTGTATGATGTCTCAATAGAAAAATCAAACAAATAACCCAGTATGTAATATGTAGACTGTCTTTATCTTAAATATGTAAATGATATTTCTTTGTTCTTTCACTTTTATTTAGATTCCGTAACCAACAAAAGAAAAGAAAAATATTACCAACGGATAATATTCTCTATTCCTTATTTTTTATTTTCGAACATCTGTCACTTTTTTTTTCTTTTACTTTTTTACTTTTCTTGAGAAATAAATTAAAGTAAACCATAATCATAAATCATTTGATCATTGTTGACCCGGGTATCCACGGATGGAAATATAAAAATCACACCATATAAGTTGATATGTATTTGACATTTTATTGATGAGAGAATTTTTTTGCGGTAAAGCCAATATAAACTTTGCGGGGTTTATTATTATTATATTGATTGAATTTATGTGTGAGAAATAAAGATTTATTTTTTTATTTTTCTTTACTTTCCCTTCACTTTTTACTTTAGCAATCTTTTTGAGAAAATAACGAAATCATGGCAACAAGTAAAGATAAAAAAAAATGACCTGCTTAATTTCTAAAAGAAAATATAACGTATTTAATTATGACTAGTATGCTTATTTTAACTCAATAATTTTTCACTATTATTCAGGACAAGATAATATACGTATAGCTTGCGTGGTAAGGAGACTTATGCATAGAAACATTTTATATATACACACGTAACAACTGAACAAACAGAACGAACGGAATTTTCGCTAATTTTCAAAACTCATTCAAAATGAATAGATGGTAGGACTTCCTGCACGTGGGAAAACATACATATCAACCAAAAGTAAGTAAACTCATAATAAAAGAGGAAAATTAAAAGAAAGGATAGAGGTGTTATAGTATTTATATATGTAATAGCATAGATACATAAATGTATATTTACCTGTTTACAAATTTGGATAATATATATGTATATTGACATGACTTTATATTATTACTATTTTCAAAAGTTCGACGTTACCTTACTTGGCTAGGCATCAAGACTCAAGTTTTCAATGTAGGAGTTTATCGACAACGATTATCAGGACTTAATAAACCACATACCTTTTTTGATGCAAACAATTCGGATGCGTGGCACCAACGAAAAGAAGCAGCTGAAGCAGCATTAAACGATATGCTCCAGTGGTTTGAAAAAGACAAAGGATCTGTAGCTATCTACGATGCTACGAATGGAACACGTGGACGTCGAGCATGGTTACATAAAGAACTTTCAGCACGCGATATCAAGGTTCTATTTATTGAATCCATTTGCGATGATGAAAATGTTATTTTGGCCAATATTCGTGATGTTAAATTATCTTCACCTGATTATGAAGGAATGAATCCAGATGATGCTACAAAGGATTTTATGGAGCGTATAGAACATTACAAAGAGTTTTATGAGCCGCTCACTGAGGATGAATATACATATATTAAACTCGTGGATGTGGGGAAACAGTATATTATCAACAAAGTACATGGATATTTAGAAAGCAAGATTGTTTATTATTTGATGAATTTACATGTTCGTCCAAAGAGAATTTGGTTTAGTAGAGTAAGCCCCTCGCTTTTGTTTATCTTAAATTGATAGTTTTTGTATGGTATATATAACTAAATTCTATTGTGAATAGCATGGTGAATCACAATTTAATTTAGAAGATAAAATTGGCGGAGATGCTGACATATCTCCAAGAGGAGAAATGTATGCTGATGCATTACCTGGACTTATTGAAAAACATCTTGGTGATCGACCCTTGACAGTATGGACCTCTTCCATGAAAAGAACGATACAAACTGCTAGACATTTGCAATATCCCAAGAAACATTGGAAAGCTTTGGATGAATTAAATACGGGTGTTTGCGATGGGATGACTTATAAAGAAATTGAGGTATAGGCATATTTATAACTATTTCTTATGATAATGTATATCGTTTTCTTATTAACAATATTCCCTTGCGCATGTTTTTTGTATGAAACATTTCGATTATTAGGAAAAATATCCCGAAGATTTTGCCCTTCGTGACGAAGATAAATTTAATTATCGATATCGTGGTGGTGAGGTAAAACAGGATTATTTTATTTTGTTCATCCAGTAAATGAGGTTATACAAATTGTATTCATTTTAAAACCGAAAAAAATACATGTATTATATGTTATATAGAGTTATCGAGATCTGGTGCTACGATTGGAACCGGTTATTATGGAACTGGAGCGACATGAAAACATTTTAATTATTGCTCATCAAGCTACCATTCGTTGTATGTATGCTTATTTTATGAATCTTGAACATGACGAACTTCCATACGCTCGTATTCCACTACATACTGTGATTGAGCTTGTACCTCGAGCATATGGTTGCGAAGAAAAACTTTATAAAGGTAAAATATATTTATACTTTTTGAGGTATAAGCATAAGTATAAAATAAGTAGGTACTAATCATTGAATGATATTGAATTCATAGTTGACATTGAAGCAGTCGATACTTATCGACCAAAAGTTCCTACACGCCCAACAAATCAATTAACAGAAAATGAAACAAGTAGAATTGGAGCTAGTGGTGAAATTGCTGATAATTCTATTCCAGTACTTCCTTTATAAATACGCATACACATATATTCAGACACACACTCACAACTATCACCTGATCCACGCTATACCCCCATCAACTATTTGTAGACTAAACTTAAAAAAAAAAAGATCACTATATCCAATAAAATCAACAACGATTCCTAGAAAAGGAATGAAATTTTTCGGTGCCTCATCAAAACCATTAGTGTCTAGCGAACCTTTTTACTCTCTATCACTTCACTATCTATATCATTCATTTTCTTTTATTTTTTTAACAAAGGAAGAGCTGTAAGCTAAAATTATCGTCACCCTTTTAAGGCATTTTATAACGAATTTTGAAAAGGGCCTTTAGGATTTGCTTAGTCCGTCCGTCCGTCTGTCACGTAGCGTCTTCCATTATATATGGAAATAAAATATAGCTTTTGTCAACATTTTCCATTTTGAAGGTTTTCAATTTAAATTATTTTCTATACTTGGAATTTTCGTCTTGATCAAGCTTACTGCATTTTAAGCTGCTTTTGTGCACTATAATGTTCAGTGAATGGGTGAAAAAAAAAGGTTTTTGAGATAAGAAAGATATTATATGGCGAGAGTCAAAGATATAGATAGAGAACGGATATGTAGGCGTTTAACGGTGATATAATATATAATAAAGTTAATTAGAAAGAGTTTAGTGAAGAATTAATTTAAACAAATTCATTGTAACCTAAAAACCCGTACTCATTCTGCTTATATTCTTATTTATCTTTTTCACTTTAAACAGCTTCGTTTTTCTCATAATAAAAAAAAACTCTGTACACACATTTATTTTTCGTATTAGCTTATCACTGGTAATTTTTCACAGTTTAGTATATACACGCCAAGTCAGATATTTATCATCAAAGTGAATACGTATCAATCTTTCTAATGTCTTTTTATTTTTTTAACAGATATCAACCATTTAAACCTACATACTAAAAATGCGCATGAAGGTTGAAAATGTTTTTTTTTGAAACCAAAAACGATACATATGGGATAATGGTGTTGTTGTTTCATCACAGAGACTTGATGTGGCGTATAAGCAACTTCACGATTTTGCACCTGGTAAAGAAAATTTAAAAAGGTTTATAAAGCTTTTGAAACGCCATGGTATCAAATCTTATTAGCAGCTAGTGAAGAAGAAAAGAAAAAACAACAACATGTAAAAGAGCTTGGTGGTACCATGGAACAAGTTATGGTTGTCACAAAATCAACAATTTTTTTTGCTGCTGGGTTGGTGTTTCTGGTTGGATTTGCTTACTTATATAACTTGCGTGTTTACTACTTTTTGGCAAGAAAATATGCTCAGATAATCAATCCTAAAGGTACTACTCCAGTTGCAATATTCCATCATGTTGACTCGTATCTTGGTTTTAAAACAAAGTGGTTCGACTTAAAGAATGTATCAAATTATAAAGTAAATAATATTTGATGTATATATTTAATAATGAATATATATGTATAATCGTGGCAAATTACGTACTAACATTTTAGTTAAATTACTGCAAATCTTCCTCCTATATTTACACATATATAAACACGCCTCTTTTAATCTATGCTATTGCTCCCTCATTCATCTTTTTGTTTCGACCAAATTCCTCCATCATAAATACTTATAGACCGTTCAGACACATGTAACAAATGAAAAGCTGATAATAATAATAAATGAATGAATGAATGCCTAAATCTATAATTTTATTTTGTTTGTTTCATTTTAAACAAAATAGATGCAATAATTGTTTTTCTGTGCCCTTGTTATTATTTAATGAATTAACGAGTAATCAATAGGGAACGCTAAGATAAATAAACAAACCACATTAATTGATGATTTATATCACCCCTATTGCTAATAATGGTCATAACAATGCTAATTCAACATCACCACTTACCATTGCCTTTAAGTCCACCAGAAGGGTATACACGTCTTTTTTGAGCAAACGATCTTGGTTTTGGTAATTCAGAAATACGTCTAAAAGTAAAACGACCATTTCCTTCCGATAATGGTGGCTCTGCCGGTGTTGCAGCATTATTATTGTTATTAATCGTGGTAGTAGTGTTGGGGGGTTTTGGTGCACTCCAACGCGATAATACAGGATTGGATGGTGGAGGTGGTAGAGTACTTCCACCAGGTGGCGGAGGTGGCGGAGGAGGTACATTAGGTGACGATGTTGATGATGCTGTCGAGGAAGAACGTTTTCTACCTGGAGGTAAAGGTGGTGGAACAGCTAAATTGGCGGCAGATCGAATTGGACTTGGTACAGGAGGTGGATTACGAGAAGGGCTTGAACGTCCAGGTAATGGGGGTACTTGTCGACTAGGTGTACTTGGAAGAGGTGGTGGTGTTGGAGGAACAGCTCTTTGAGGTGAACTTGTTGATCTGTTTCTACCTCCTGGAAGAGGAGGTGGTGCAAGTGAAGGCGGCTTTGGTGACGATGATACTGCTGGTGATCCACCAGGTGGAGGTGGAGGTGGAGGAGGCGGTGGAATTCCTCCAGGAGCCGGCGGTGGTGGTGGTGGTGGAGGCGGAGCGCCGCCTGCTGTTGATCCTCCAGGCGGTGGAGGTGGAGGAGGTGGAGGTGGTGGTGCTCCTGTATTTCGTAGACCAGGCGAATTGCGACCGGGGATAGGTGGTGGTGCTTTAAATGATCGTGGAAAAGTCGATGAGGCTGGAATTGCTGGTTTGCTTGGCAATGAAAAACGTGCCGAACCGCTGGCAGAAGGTACAGTAGGTGGTTGTGGTGGAGATGGTGCGTTATCTTCAAGTAAAATATATTAATATCATTTCCCCACCTCTTTATATATCTTTATTCTGTAAAAATCGTAGTAGTATTATCATTACCTGATGATTGACCTCGACCTGTCGATACAGCACCTCGAGTTTTACGTAAAGTTGGCATTCCATTAGCGAAAAGACCACCTAATTGTGGTCCACCGCCAAGACTTGGTGTTGATGCTGATGCAACGCTCCCATTATTTCCACTACTTCCACCACCTCCCATACTTGGTACAGGTGGTCGAGCCATTCCTCCTCCAGATGATGGAGCACTTGGTCTTGAATCTATTTATATCAATATATTAAATCAAAAGAAAGTAAATGAGTCTATAATGTTATGAAATCCCACTCAAACATCTTGGTCCGTAAATACCGAAATTATATTGTAGAACATACTTCCTGCCACCTGTGGCGCTGATCTGTCATTTGTAACAGTCTTTTTTAGTTTTCTTCCTTTATTAATATCTTGCAAAAGTTTACTGTCCATGGCAGTAGTTATAAAAGAAAGTTAAACAAAGCGAAATTGCATTTTTTTTAGAGTGCGCTACTATATATGAAATAGAAATAATTATCCTCGGCAAACACTCAGTAGCCAATGATATTTAATGCTGAGGCATGAAGTCAGTACCTAGCACGCGCAGCTAAATTTATATTTTGGTACATAATACAGTGGGGCACAAGGTTACAACCCTCGATTAAATAAAATAAAAAAAGAATGTTTTAAAATTTGAATAATACGTAATGACAAAAATGAATGTATGCTATTAAGTACATCAAAGACGTTTCCATGCAAAAAATAATAATCTAACGTTTGCATCAACAGGTATCTGATAAGACTTCTGTAATTAAAATTAGAAAGAGGGCTACATTAATGGGTAAAGAATTATGTTTGGCATTGATACACTTGATATTATTGAAATTTAGGTATCTATAAAAAAATACGGATCTGATGTACTGTTGTTTTTCCATTGCTCTACGATATGTTTAGTTTCAGCAACTCAGAGAACACTGCTGCGATGAACATATAAGCAAAGTATAGTTAAAGTTTATACTTTTATAAAGCTGGCGACAAATTATCTTTAGTGTATCGACCCTTTTGAGCTACAGGTGTGTACGCTTTTCCGTACATCAAATTCAATTACGTGACTAAAATATTTTTGCATTCTTTTCCCAAACATTTAATGGTATATATAACACATTTCTGCTTAATTACCAATATTATAGCCACCAAAATAATGCTTAATTGAGGCAGGTATAATGAAAATAGAGTGGCCTTAATAACTATTCACAGAATAAAAAAACATTTCTGGATTGATACTTCATATATTATGGACTATGTTGAGCCGTTCTAGACGGTCAACCTTGGTCATTACCTGTCCCAGATCACCATTTTCAGCATCTTCTTTCTCTTCAGGTTTTTATTCTTTTCCCTGGCTGCGCTTTTCATCGCCCTACTAACTTTATGTGCAATAATTTGAGGCTGGGACCCTAATACAATCTATCAAATTCACACAAAATAAAGTAAAATAAAGTATAACTTCATAGAAAAAGGTATACTTATTCTGCTAATCGTTTATAAGCTTACCTTTTTGTTATGTAGTTTGCCTTACAAGAAACAATACCAATAAAGAACAATGAACAGATATAAAGTTTTCGGAAGTACGGAAGTGCACATTTCCTGCATAAAATGTGGTTTATATTAAAATCTACATTTTTATTATAGTCGCGTAAACTATCTTTCTTATTTATATACCGTATGGTGACGTATATTATAGTAAATAGCTATTGGAAAGAAAGAGAATTGCAAAATTAATCAGCGAAGATCTGTTAGTTTCCACAGTATCCATACCACTATCAACACTTTTTCATGGTTCATCTAATTTTATCCCAAGTAAACAAAAAAAAACAGACACAGGCTTAGCATATTAGTAACACAAAAAAAAACTAATAGCATCATTTTTACAAAAACGGGTTAGATTGAAACATAGGAAAAAAAGCTTTGTTATGGTTTGTGTCCCTTTTTACTCTTGTACGAGTCACGCGAGTAGTCGTCCTTCTTTTCATTATAAAAAAAAAGATAATAAGGTGCTGGTGTTACATGAAGAAGTAATTTTGTACCTGTATATATAAAAAATAATTATAAAAAAATTAAATGAAATAAAGGACGCACAAAACACACACAATCGGTTGTAATATCATGACGCACAGAATATTTTGTTGCGGTACCTAATTTTGAAAACACAGAAAAAAAGCAACTTCCATACTGCCGACATACTTTTCTGAAGAACGCGCACAGTACATGAGGCAAGCAAGGGAACGTTGTTTTTTTATTTTTATCATTGTTTGCCACTTTTATGTAAGTGGCCAATATTGCTATTTACATCTATTATTAGAGCGAAGAGCCAGGAAGAAAATAATAATCCACATAAGGAACTATGTTTAGTAGTATGGCAATAGCTAATAATATCTTAACTTTTACTACTCTTTTACGTTCCAAGTTATTATTATTATTACTAAGAGTGTTTGCTGGATGTAAAGAAGTATGGTACAAAGTATTATATAGTAATATGGTAACCCAGGACAAGATGTGCATATATTACATGAAACAAAGGACCCAGATAGAAGTTATGATTGTGTAAGATATGCATATAGTTCTGTAGGCTAACAACCCTTCTTAGCTCTTGGCAAAATCGAAAAACAGAAAAATGAAAGATCATTTGATCAAATTGTTCTCCCAGTGATTAAAAAAAAGGACTGATGATCTGTTTATTCAAGCATTATTTATTCCGGACACAAAGCAGGTCAAAGGCCGAAAAACATCTATAAACACTAGCTTAACTAATCCAAATCTGGGATTTAAAACAACTTGAGCACATAACATACATCATTAATATATTTTCTGATCCACCCCGCTCTACTTCCTCCGCCAAAAAAAAAGAACTGACTTAAACCTTTAAGTTTTGATAAGCTGAAAATTAAATGGATTTCAACAATCATACGTAGTCATGGCAATATTTTTTTTGGGTAATATAACTTGAATCAACCGAAGAAAAAAAAAAACTCTTGGCTGAGATTTCTTAGAAAAAAGATCGTCAAAAAAAATATTAAGGTGACACAGAAAAAATGTTTCCTTGTTGCACGTTTGTGTTTGGTCTATTTTTACTTTTAGAAAATATAAATCGTAGCAAACCAAAAGTGCACGCTCTGCTTTTTTATTCTTTTTCTATCCCGACACAGCGACAAAAGTCTTTTTTTTTTGGCCTTGTACTTCTACTCGGTTTCCCTCTCTTTTCCCCCTCTTCATTCTCTTTTTTCGCTCCACAACCCCGGAAAACAACAAGCAGTTAACCTGCGAGGAAATCCTGCGTTTTTTTCTTTCCCCCTTCTTTTTCCGTTCCTCTACCCCTTAAAATTCTTTTTGTTATCAATTTTTCGTTCTTGAAATAACGAGATAAATATATATATATACTTCGAGGGAAAGTTTATAATACAGTAATCGTCATGCGAGATTCTCTCTTTAAAATGTTCAGTTCCGTGAGACTGGTTCAAGAAGTCTCGAGATCTGCTGCTCCTTCTTCAACTATAAACAATAATAACAATAATAACAATACCAATAATAGTAATAACAACAACAACACCAACAATAGTAACAATAATAATAATAATAATAATAATAACCATTCTGCCGATTCTGGCATTGTCTTGTCCGTCGATACCGCTGCCACACCAACGACAAGTGCCATGTCATCATTAGCGATAGGCGAATCACATTTTCCTGTCACTTCGACAATTCGCCAAGAGCAGCAACCTTCATCGCCATCATCACCTTTTTGGCCTCCTCATTCCGTTCAACCAATGCCATTTTCGTTCAATAACTATACACCCGCAACACCTAGTTTACCTCTTTGGATTTCGTCGTATAGTTATAATAAACCTGCACGAGGGATCCGTAACTTTTTTCTCGGCATTACGCCACCATCATCACATATTGCTTCAAATAATAGTACTGTAAATGGTATATTAACAGCACCACGAACACATACTCGAAGGAACTCAAGACACACTCGACGATCTTCACGACAAATATACTCCATGTCAAAACCATCAGGTCGAAGGGGTAGTAGATCATGGACAACAGGCACATTGGTGACAGGAGGAAGCAAAGACAAAGACAAATCAAAATCACAAAAATTATTATGCCTTTGGCCACTTCCGGTGATTACGCGATACACCATACTTTTATCGTTTATCGTTTCTTCATTCAACTTTTTCAATATTATTAATGTTACATGTTCTTCACCATCTTACGTTATCTACCGCCTCGAAATCCTTAATATGCTCTTATCGACATTTTTATTTAACTGGACGTTACAAGGTTTATTACTATTTGGCTGGAACATTTTAATCCTCGGCCTTTTCGAAGGTTCTTTAACACATATGCTCGGTGGTACACGACGATTTGTTCGCGTATTGATTGGGATTGTATTCGGTGTATTTGGTCTTCGACAAGCTCTTGGTTATGTGTTTTCAAAATCAACAGGTTGGGCTGTACCTATGCTTTTTTTCAGTAACTCGATGCATGAGTGCAATCAAGGTAAAATAAAAAAAAATAAAAGAGAAAATAGAGGAAAATAAAAACAGTTTTAAGTAACTGAACATGCGTGTAAAGTGAACAAAAAAGGAAAAAAAAACTAATATTTATATATGAAAATTTTATAGGTATTACACCATTCCTCTTTGCATTATTAGTCGTCCAATCATTAAGTATCGATGATAAATATATTATGATTTACGGCAC
Organism: Circinella umbellata; assembly: GCA_025093555.1. NCBI lineage: Eukaryota > Fungi > Mucoromycota > Mucoromycetes > Mucorales > Lichtheimiaceae > Circinella > Circinella umbellata. The sequence continues at coordinate 850,358 of JAIWNF010000012.1, read as the reverse complement.
AACTGAAGATCTTAATCAAAAAGTGACCGTGCGCAAGGTTACACTCCAGTTAATTATGTGTCTTGTTAACTATACAGCCAAAAATATTCTTTGGTGGTCCTTGGCTGGTCTTCTTACTGGTTTTGTTGTGGCTCAAGTGGCCTATACTTGTATTATCACACGAGGTGACCGACAACAACAGCGGGATTTATGGGATGCAACCAACGTTACAACATCCAATAACAGTGAAAAAGATATTATCGAGGAACACCAACGAAATACCAGCAAATCAACCACGCCACTGTGGCGCCTATTATGGTCAGCACTAAAAAAAGGAACAGCTGTTCTTATGATCACGTTACCGGTGTTATTTATTTTTAATAGTTATTATTATTCTCGAAGTAATACATTGGTCGATCCTGCTGTCTTGAATCAGCTGACACATGACCGCTACATGTTCACTTTTGTTGTTATGACAGCGCCACGTCGTGGAGATCCACCTTTATTGTCGACAACTCTTGCATCTTATCTAGAAAACTGGCCTGCTGATCCAGAACCAGATTCCTTGTACAGTCGGATACAAATTATGGTGTATACCCATTTTAGCAACCATTCTCAATTTGATGTCGCCAAGGAAAAATTTTCAAATGATCCAAAGGGCCGACGTTATTTGAGATGGATTCGTGAAGAAGGTGAACAAATGAATCAACGATTGCATGTTTCTAAAGCACTTCAATTAGCTTCCAACAACTTTCAGAGTTCATATATCTCTTTGGTGGAAGACGACTTTCCAGTATGCGGATCGAACGCTTGGCGAAATATCGAGAACGTCATTTACGAAGCAAATGAACATGCGCCTGATCATTGTGGTGTTTTTGTTGCTACTGGTGGAAGGTAAACATTATCTTTTATTCTTATATGAATCAGCAGGGGAAGGTTTTTGTCAAATATTGATCTGAATCGTATTATTTATCTATCTAGTGGTCTATTTTTGAAGCCAGATATTGCTCGAGTTGCTGCGGATATTCTTATTAAGTACGAAGAAACACCACCGGATATCGTTATCCAAAAATGTTTACGAGGTGAATTACCCGAATGCAACCAATGTAAACAGTCATTGGTAACAAGCAAAACACTTCTCATGCACCATATTGGATTTAATACATCAACTAGCGATGATCGTGTATATACAAAAGACCAATTTCAATGTGGCTGGAGACACCCTTTTGTAAGTAATCATACGATACATCTTTTTCCTCGATTTATTATTTATTCAATTTAGATTTTAACTCTCTATCCGTTTATTATATTAATTTTAGAATGGTGACCCCAGTGTAATTACTCTCTAGACAAAAGAAAAAAAAATAAGTTATTGTGGTGCCAGATATAGGAAGCACCTTATTGAAGAAACCACACTCATTAATTTCGTTCTTTAATACCGCATTTAACATTAATTATTGCTATTACTATTCTACTTATTTTTATTCCACATTTTATTTTACCAACACACACAATTATACATACAAATCATAAAGACAAACCCACACCCTACCTATTGCATCCTTATACTAGTATTCTTATTCTTATTATTCTTTTATTATTATTCTTTACTATTATTATATATTTACTTCTTAGTGTCGTATTTTAATTCCTCTTTTCATGTACTTATATAAGCGAAAAAATGAAAAAGTAAAAGCAAAAAAAAAGAAAAATCCAACCCACGAGTTTGACATGAATTACCCATATCGAGCAATTGTTAGCGTGCTTTGTCAAATGACTAAAATACCATACCAGGACCCAAGGAGTGAAAAAGCATATCTCCCATTGTATATATCGTTTTTTATAGCCACATCTTTTTTTTTCTACTTCTTTCTCTCTCTATTTTTTTCTCTTGTTTCTTGGCTACTTTGTGACTCTAACTGTATATATTGAGCCAAGTCATGGCAAAAGGTCCTGCTTTCGAAATCCGCTTTTGCGATGACAACGTGAGTTTATTATATTTTGAAGATGTTGAGATTTAAAATAAAATTATATAAACTAATGAAAACAGATTAGCGAGTCCAAGTATTTGATCTTTATGGACGAAATGATCCAAGTGCAAAACGATTACCTTATGGTAAGTTTATTTCGCTTTCGTTTTTAGACTGATTCGATTGACAAGCATAAGAGAAATAGGAGAAATTTACTAACAAGTCTTTTTGAAAATTTTCAGAGTATCATGAAAACGAAGTATTGGAGGGCAAACTTCGTTACTCAAAGTTAATCGGATATACACCACCGCCCGAAGAGAATGGAAATACTCATCCAAGCAGTACCCGTTCAACAACTTCACGAGCGAATCAAGAAATTCTTATACAGAATTCTCGGTATAGCAAACCTTCTCCATTACCTGTAAGTATGATCAAAATGTAGATGATTGAAATAAATAATTTTATTTTAGCACTATGTCACTAACCTAACAACCCCCACCAAACACTCCTTTCCCCCCCCCTTGAAATAATAGGATCATGAAGAGCTTGCAGAGATAGAATATTATCACAGTAAAAAACGAAACGATGGTCTACTTACTGCATCAATTCAACAAGAGCAACAAGAAGCCTCTCACACACCTATACTTGCACATAATGCTCCCGGTATTCAGCAACCCACTGAAGCTAAAATAATTGATCACCCTAAAAATACTGCTAATAATTTACAAATGCCTCTCAGATCCAACAACACGTCCCAGCTTCATAATAAGCCTCATTACCAATACCAGCAACAACAACATTCACAACAAGACTCGAATACATACTCCATGGCACCTTCGACAACTTCAACTATGATGGTTACAGATGAAAAGTATACTACAGGCGAAAATGACAACGAGTATTTGTATTCAGAAAGCGAACGTGGACGAAATCAAAAATCAGCATGCTGCTGTATAATCAGCTAAATATTTTATTTTATTATTACTTGTAGTAGTACGTATAGTATTTTTTTATACGTACTACTCAAAACATTTGTATTTTTACTATATCATCATCTCTACCGAATGTAATCGAGTACCATAACCTATCCACCATCATCATTTATAACTATTACTATATTGATCTTATTATTATTAAGCTCGAATTTCATTTCTTCTTTTTCATATCATCATTATCGGTCCATCCGTCGTTTGTATACATAATTCTTCCCATTTGTTTTATATAAAGTAACTATTTATTTACGTACTAGATATATGCTCGTTTTTAATCATTTGTTTGAATTGCTGGAATAGCGTAAATGCAACCATAACTTAAAGTTTTTTTTATATACCACCGGTTATATAAAAGAGCTTTCAATTAAATCTTGTACTATATATACTCTTTTTGTTGATCATGGTAATATACTTTATCGTAGTAATAACGTATAAATTACTACTACATATCATATTCTTGCAGACAGTCGCAATTACATTTTACACTATATATACTATTCTCAAAGATGCGCATATACTGCTTGGTACATCACTTCTTTACAGTAAAATAAAAATAAGTATGCGTAGATGTTTTTTTGTGAAAAGTCATAGACAAAATTGGTTGCTAAATGTTGCGACTTCGATTCTATTTTTTTTGTACGAGCAAAAATAACACAGTTACAGTATTATAATAAAGACGCAGCAAATATATCTGTAAATATCTTTATTTTCGATGTAAGTAATTACCTAAAGTGACACATTAAAATGTATATTTCATACTTAGCATTGATGCATAATACATTATTACAGTGCTGTTTTAAAAAAGAAAGACACGTAAAAAAACTACAATTGGTCAATTAATCAGAACCAAGCGGATTGAAAATGGGCTTCGATTTTAAAAATGGCTTACAATTTTCATACGTAATGGGATCGTTGACCTAAAATAGAGTATTGAGTTGGGTCATATCATACCGAGCACATTTGAAATCTTCATCTCTATAATGGCATGGTTATGAATTTGGACTAAATAAGCTTTGGGCACATGATGTATTTAGACATAATCTCTCAATATGTAGTATTTAGCGAGTAATTTTTTTATTTGTTTCTACGTAACGATTTTTAATCTATATCATAAACAATACCATCATTGATGACTATAATATTATTTCCATGTACTATATTAAAAATAATACGTACGTACCAAAAGAAAAGAGCTATTATAGTAATATTTAATTTATCTCAGTTAAGTATGTTTTAAGAGATTACATTATTCGTGCACACTGTGCATCTTGTGTTCGAGGTAACAAAGCGCGAAGAAGTAACAAAGTGAGGTAACGTTTTAGAAGTAATAATATTCATTACTTTTTTGTATATAACGTCTATAACATAATTTTATTAAAAGAATTCAAAATTATTACCCATGTATCAGACTGTTTGGATCTTAAAAAGCCAGTGTCTTTTTTTGTTTCTTTGAAAGAAAAGCGGGTCTTTTTTATAATACGTACATCAGAATATTTCAGTACATTTCATTATGTTTGGGTACGTATTGAATTGTTCTACGTTAAGATCTCGAGAATCACTACGTAGTAATAAAATGTACAATGGTGTCTGCGTTATACGATACATTAAATTAGAAAATGTATTATATGACTTCGTATCGTTTTAACTATGTTCTTGTTGGAGAATGACACTGTAATTGGGAATCAAATTTATCAATGGATTGATACAAGTTGGTCATTTAAGATTAGCTTATTATATAACTTTAAGAACAACATATTAAACAAAAAGCAACATACTGAATCAATGATACCCAATCAGTTTCAGGCATTTTTTCTTGACGAGCAACCAATTTTTTACTTCCTCATTCTTTACGTATTCTATTTGAATGGTTGTTGATTATGCGTCCGACAAAGTGTTCGATATGTTTCAAGTGTTGGGTAAGATATAGAGAATAGTTGAAATAACTTTCACTGATATTGTTGCTCTATGTATCATCATCATCCACATCAGGTAGGCAGCACATCCTTTTTCTTTTACCTTTTCTCACTCACACACACACTTATTCTATAATAGTCCTTGTGATAAAACAATTAAATATTATCAAATGTAGGCTTGGTATTAGGCTTTTTCACCACATAAATTTTGATATCTTGGAACTTCAAAATTACCTTGACAACTTCATTTGACAGGTCAGTCCACTTACAGTACAGTAATTTTTCGTTAAACCGGTATTTCGCTATCGCTCAATTATTTTTTATATACTAGATAAAATATTGGGGATTCGCTAAACTGATATCTGATGAACTCGCCCGGATTTATAATAGTATTATTTCTTATATAATAATACTATTTTAACTGGTAAAGTCAGTAATGCGAGCTTGCTGAAACGTCATATCAGCTCTTCTCTTTGTTTCTGGCTGGTTAATTCGTTTACGCAGCAAATAAAAATATTTACTTTTTTCTTGTCATCAAGAAAAAGCCTGTCAAACATTGTTAATAAAAGTACTTTTTTTTTCGCTAATTTCACACCGATGCTTTTTTCTTCTTCCTCATCTATTTCTTCCTCAACTTCTTTGTGTGCTTGTTCATCATCATCGATAATGTAATTTTGGTATTGATACAACTCATTTCTGCGCATTTAATAAACAACAACTGTCCATGCTCTATAATAGTACACACTTTGCTGTGGACTCATTATAGATCCAATTTCTGGCTCATTGTCAGGATTTCATGAATATTTCCATTTTTATTACTGCCGGATAAACCCACTGTAGCACGACTATATTAAACAGTTAGTTACATTATATAAACTATCATTTTTTTTATCTTGTACAGCTTTACGTATCTACTCACAGTTTATGTTCAATATGTTCTGTAGTTGCCAACTGAGTCCCTAAATTTAAACCGGTGTTTCGTTGAATCGTTGCAGATCCTCACATATCAAGAGTACCAGTTTGACGAAAAATTACTGTACGTACGTGCTCTTTTTTTTTCGTTTCACTTTTGATATGCCATCTCAATAGTTGTGAGATTATAATGTGGTCGACGGTGACACCTTATCAAGTAAACAATCCGATATGATGTTTTTACATATAGCCAATGTAAATTGACAGTGTCAGTCCAAGATGTTGGTGGCGGCGCAAATATTTTTTTTTAAAAAATAAGCTGCGATGAATGTTGATAAAGCTTACAAAGTAAAGGCTGGTTTAAAGACATTCATCAGCTATACACTATACCCAATTTTGCCGAAATAATGAATGATTTAACTTTTTGGTTGGCGACGATACGATTCGAGACTATGAAATTGGTGTAGTTTCATACAATTCGTTTATATGATGACGGAAGGGGATTTACCAATTCTCACGGAAAGTTTTTTTTGTTTGAACTGTTATTATGCCGTCAGCACATCCTCAAATTATTGGATTCTTTTATAATGTAGTTATACGTAACACAGTTAATATATATCGTGGATTGCAGCCAAAGTTCCTATCATGGCCTAGTAGAAGTGGTATTGGAAATACCATAAATTATATAGTACGTATTGGAAGAAGTCATAGCATTAAAATTTAATGTATCAACCAGCTTACCAAATCGAATGACTCATTAAGGCAATGTACGATTAAATCAAGATATAATTCTAAATTTGGCAGCTCAACTAAATACTAATACTATTAGAAGATGCGCTAAATTGATTGTTACGGTAATATGGGAACTCTGTATTTAACAAAGATGTACTGGATTATGACCAAAACAACGTGCTTGCAAATGTTAATAGATTAGCTCTTTTCATATACATAAATAGCTAATGCGTAACATTATTCTAATGCACTAAATATATGCTATCTACAATGGATAGCTCAATACCACGTACGATTATTATTATTATTATATAGTAGACTGAAAAGTATAATGTATGTCTAGAAATAAGATCAAATTTTGAATCGATATGTTTATATATTGTGATGATTAAAAAGAGGGGCGAAACTGGCTACAGCATAAAACTGAAGAAGTGAGGAGAAAGTGATTAAAATTTTACAAAAACGAAAAATGAAGTAAGAAGGTAATATACAAAAGAAGAAGAAGAAATAGATATGATGTAGCTATATAATAAATTATGTATTAATAGTATGCATTACACATATCTGCAATTGGTAAACAAGCCAAATATTTACACCACGAACAAATCTATTAGGAAAAAGATATATAATAAGTAATCCAGTATCAAGGTAAAAAAAAACACAAGACGTCGTCATCTCTCAGTATTTAAATAATTAGTGAGTGTTAAAAAAAACAAAATCCTTACTTCTTCAGAATTTTGACCGCTATAAAATAGATGAATCATTCCATAAAACATTCCAGCTAAACCACCTAGGAGAACAAGCCGAACAAGCCATAAACAAACTTTTGATGTTTTGGTCGTAGTGGGAATAGGGAAAAAGATGATACCCGACAAAATTCCAGCCACGAATCCACCAATATGAGCAAACTATTTATAGTAGACAGCAAAATGTCAGTTAGTGTACAGGTCATATTATTAAACTTATCGCAGAAATGAAGAGAAAGAATTTATACATTATCGAGACCAGGTAAAAGACCAAAGACAAAGCTGAATACTAAAAACGAGGCAGGTATAAAATGAACGATGAATTAGGTTAATAAATTCAATATGATACTATTTATGGGGTCAAAAACATTCAGATGATATTCTCAACTTACACATGAGAAAAATAAGTTTAGTAAACTCCCACCAAGGGTTCAATGTAGTACGCCATTGTGTAAAGAGATCGATGAAGAGTAAAGCAACTATGCCAAACAAAGCACCAGAACACCCAACCGAAGCATTACCAACAGGTGAAAAAACACCACCAAAAATGAAACCAAATGCTCCTGAAGCTAACCATACAATAGCATATCGCAATGGGTTCATGAACCGCTCCATACTAGCACCAAGAGACATATGCACAAACATGTTGAACAACCAATGAACTACACCTGAATGAATGAAAATGGCTGTAAGAAACCGATACCACTGATCTGGCACAGCTGGGTCTTTAAAATATGATAATCCACAAACGTCCTGTAAAGTACAAGGCGGACCGACTAATGTTGTATTTGTTTGTACTGGAGATAGAGTAGGCGATGTTGCACCTGTCTGACCATAATCTGTCATATTGGGGCATTGGTACGTCCCTGTCACTGGAAATCGATCCACTTCATGCATACATGGAACAAAACGGGCACCGACTAGAATAAGTGTTTCTGCCGATGGACCGATCATGATATTGAAAGGGCTCATCTCAATGACATTGCCAGTGACTTGATGATTCTTTACAAGTTCATAAACCATTACAGCAAGCATAGCTGCCCCTGTTATATATGTAAATACAGCTGGCCATGATCTTCGATTCCAGAAATACTCGGGGTTTGTATTAGCCATCATAACAGGAACAGCTTGATGTTGTTGAGGTGTTAGATAATAATTATTGTTTCCGTAATTGGAATAGTTATAGTATGGTTGTTGTCCTGAATAAGATTGGTATCCATTGTAATAAGGTGCTTGCTGTTGTTGATGGGGTGGTGTTGGGACGGGTGACATATTTCTGGTTTCTTGGGGAGCCAAATTGTCACGCGATTGTGAGGCAGGTGAATGAGGAGGAGGTGTTGGAGCTTGTGTTGAAGCACCATTAAAATGAACAGCTTTTTGTTGTGTTTCTGCCATTGGAGATTCTGATCCCGATCGTTGTTGTTCTTGCTGATTATTATTATTATTTAGGAGATTAGCTTGTGAAGAAGAATGATTGTTATTGGTATCTGATTTAGGGAATATAGTTTCCATGATAAGTATGGAAGAGAGAAATAAGAACAGAAAGGATAAAAAAAAGGGCCTGCTGCTCCCTATTATTATAAAGAAGGTGAAGAAGGAAGAAAAACTATATATCCTCCCTATTTTTAGGTACATGTGGTCTATTTCCGAACACACACACATACACAAATCACGTCAAAAAAGTATTTTTACATGTATACCAATATTATGCAAGGTTAAAGAGGATATAATCTTTCTAAGCTAAAAATTACTGAATAATGCTTGTTATTAATATGTTTGTAGAAGTGACACAATATAGTATAGTTTGTTGTTATAGTGAATAATCTTAATAAATGTCATTTTATTATAAAAAGTTTCCCATTTTCTTTTCCCTTTATTCCGTTTGTTTTCTCAGCCAGCCAAGACATTACACAAACGGGCTGATCCGATGCCCCGATGCTTTAAGATTTCCCAATAATAGTATAAAGCAAGGTTCTGCAGCTTTCTGCTGGGTGCCACTTTAGCTGAGGGATCATGTGCCAGTGTTACATTCTACTACTTGTTTATGTTTATTATTAGTTAAGGCTACCTTTTTTTAACCTAGCGCACACTATTTGAATCTTGGCTTTCATTGTATGATTCAAATGATTTTACTCGTTATATTTCATAAGAAAAGGACTGTACGATATTATTTTATGTCTGACTCTTATATGCCAATTTGCTTTTTTTTATTTACTAATACTATGTTAGTGATGAATTATTGCGATATTCAATATATCCACTTCACATTGTTTGCCATCATTTGACAAATGAAAAAAATAGGCAAATAACCAGTTTTAGAATTAAATTTCTTGGCTCAAACAAGGGTATTAAGTTTGAGCAGAATCTAGTCTATTTCTAGTATCCTAAAACACTCATTTGAAGTTGGAGAAGTCTCCATTACTGACTCTGTATATCATAAATATATTTATGTTGTTAATATTGTAAAGTTCGGTATAGTTGTATCTTGCATATAATTTCTTGTGGAATATGGATAAAACTGACTAATAACGTGTTTTTAATATTAATATCAATGATGAAATGCTTTATCTACCATTGTCGTTACTACTGTATAACGTGGTTCAGGCAGTTGACAGTCTCTTTTAAATATTTTTGATTTAAAATAAATTCGTTAAATGCTGTATATGATATATTTATTAGAACCAGTACAGTGGTTGCAACTTAAGTGTATAATGAACCAGCGTACACAGAAGTCTTACAGCTGAGTATATAGCCATTACCCAGTCAAAAGAGGGTTCTTCTGTCAAAAAAAATTTCCTTTGTGACCAAAACCTAATGACTGACAACGATCTAACCGATAAACTGAATGATCTATCCATCGCATCAGGATCTTCCAAATCAACTGCCGTAAAAAATCCACGAACTGTTTCTAAGACATATGACAGAGAAGCATTGAAGCAACGTTTAATGCTCTTAGGTCGTAATCCTGAACAAAGTAAGACAACTGAGGATATAGATATTCTTTTTTCTGTTGACTGAAAGGGGGAAAATATATGGAAACAACTCAATATATGGCATGAATAACTAACAGTAAAAGGAGTCTAGATATTTTGAATTTAATCCAAGAAGCATGCTCTGATACACTATCGCGAGTTGATTTTGGCAAAACCCTTCAAAGTATAAAAGCTGGTTTTGTACAAAGGGATTATGAAGGAATTTTTACTTCAGAAGCATCTGACTTACAAGTATATAGTGCTGCGTATGTACCTGGACGGGCTCTTTGTTATTTCGAAATATTTTGTCAGCCTCAGCTACTTCAATTATTGGCTCGAAAAACAACTATTTATGCAATTGGTTCAGGAAGTGGTTCAGAACTTGTAAGCATTGCAGCTGCTATGACCCGTTCTCCAGGAGAACGACAACGGATTAACCTGGTAATGCAAGATATTGGTGAATGGGCACAAGTGTTGGAAACGTTCGAATCAACAGCACGAAAATCTTGGAAATTGACAAAAGACCAGCTCACCTGTGAATACTTTCAAGGTGATATTTTGGATCCAATGAAACGAGAAGAACGAGCCCAGAAGATAGCCAATGCCAATTTGATCACGTTTATGTTTGTTATGAATGAATTGTTTGTTAATAAAGCAGCTGCTATGGAATTAATTCAAGCATTAGTTAGTAATATGAAGAAGGGTGCACATTTATTGGTAAGATGAATATGATATATATTTAGCCTGATAATCACTATCAATCACTATCCATCATTTTCTTGGTTTTTGATATTAAGCTTTTCTATTAGGTGGTTGAATCAGCTGGATCGTTTTCTCATCTCAAAGTGGGAAATAAAACATATATGGTTCATATGCTATTAGATGCTGTCAAGGATTTGCAACCTGTAATTTCTGATGATTCCCGCTGGTACAGGTATCCAGAAACCGTACGATATCCTATTGATGTTCAAAATATGCGTTACTTTATTCGATTATATAAAAAAATATAAATATATGTATATAATAAATATGATTTATGATTAATGATGGTTGTAGATGTGGAAAGAAAGAGAGAAAAAGAAAGAATGGTGGTATTTAACAATTTAATCCTTGGTGCGCTTGTGCAACATGTGGTACTATACATGAAAGGTATATTTTTAGTATCTCTGCTAAGAAAATGTATGTTGAACTGTTGTATATTTTAAACTTACAGGAAGAGATGATTGGTCACCCGAAGAGAGCCAACGCTATAGTAAAAAAAAGGAGGAAGAGAAGATTTCAGTATTACAAAACCATATATGATACTATACATGAATATGTGCATATTAAAAGGAAGAGTTACCTTGATTTTTGGAAGTTTGAACAATAGAAGAACAATTACTCCGAGTACGAGTAACATATTTAATATAGAGTTATCATTTTCCTTGTTGAGGGTAGATATGGTATTCTGATCCGGCAAAAAACCGTTTTGCGTAGGATTATTTGTCGCCCCTGAAAATTCAGGTTTATATGGTTCATAACCGGATTCTTGTTGCTCAGCTCCTTGATAAGATTGGTACTCGTCTAAGGCTTTATCAAGAGTATCATTAATTTCTTGAACGCTTGTGTCAATTTGGTAGTCATCGGATAACGTTTCTTCAGTTGTGTTTTCTTCTGTTAAATCAACGCTTGTCTCGTCTACACCTTGTGAGAACTGATTCTCATCAACTTTTTGTACGTCGTCAAAGGGTGTGATTTCGTTCACAGGTGATGCATCTGTACCATCTTCATTGTAAATCGTAGAATCGTCATTGATGTGCTCCTCATTGAACTCTGCAGCTGTGTCTAAGTCAACACCATTTGTGAGGTTTGGGTCGACCTCTTCACCATCCAAATCGACACCATTTGTAAGGTTAGGGTCCACTTCCTCTGTGTCAAGATCTACACCGTTTGTGAGATTAGGGTCCACTTCCTCTGTGTCAAGATCTACACCGTTTGTGAGATTAGGGTCCACTTCTTCTGTGTCGAGATCTACACCGTTTGTGAGATTAGGGTCCACTTCTTCATTTTCCAAGAACTCCTCACTATCAGTAGAAATGGGTTCTTCGTCCACCAAACTATCATAAACGTCTTCGGTTTGGTCCGCTCCTATGTTACTTTGCAAACCTTCATCCCAAGGTTTATCGACAACAAGTTCGCTATCTTCTTCTCCCTGAGAGGCTTCGACCGCTTGCGAAAGTTCACTGCTTTCTTGTCCTTCTTCTTGAACCACTTCATCGAAATCGGATTGCTCGAGGTATACTTGAGGATCCAATTCTTCTGTCATTGAATCAGTGGCTAATGGATCTAATTCATCACCGAGAGAAGTGAAATCTTCTTCTTCTACTGCCGTTTCCTTGGAATCATCTGTTAAAACTTCTGATAATAAATCGTCATTTTCTTCAGCAACAATAGTAATAGTATTGTCATCTATCAATGAATCGACAGCTTCCTCTTCTTTACCGTCGATATTTTCTTCGTAAGAATTAAGGCCAGTCAATTCACCCTCATCTTTTTCTTCTGCTGAAATGATACCATCATCCTCTCCGGTTGTAATAAAAACGCTGTCTTCACCCTTTTCATTGTCGAGGAGAATGTCATCATCGTCGCCATGAGCAACAGCAAGATCATTGTCGGTCATTGCACTGAGGTCTTGCTGTTCATCGGGTGGCAGAACATCTTCTTCGCCGTTACTGCCATTTTTCTCGGTACTGTCGTCAGAAGTTGACCACTCATCAGCAAGATCGTTCACCACGTCTTTATCAACATCGTCTTGCGGATCATTTTTCGTTATTGTTCCTGATGATTCTTCGGGATTGAAAGGTGGGGCAGGGGCTGATTGAGCTCCAGGGGCTAATAAAACAGCTGCAGTTAGAGCTGCACCAACAGAAACAATCATGTTTGGTATTATTATTATTTTTTTAAAAAAAAAAGAATGAAAAATAAGAAAATTAAAAGAAAAGGAGTGGAAAGATCTTATGAATGAAGGAAAGAGAGAGATGAACTCAATGGGTGCGGGGCGATTTTCGGATATAAACTATTTTATTTGAGTTGGTGAAACTGGATGTAGTTGAACGTTACACAATCGACATCCTCATTTTTAATTGCGCGTGTTCTCTAACCCATTCATGTATGTTCTTCCTTTTGTAATTATTGTCTGCACAAGAATCAAGGTATTCTACAAACTTCTTTGTTGGTATTTTTCCTGCATAAAATTTGTTACCATAAAATCATGTTTTCCTGGCCCATGGCAACCTCAGGGTTAACATACTCAAAATCTTTTTGCGGAAAAAAATATATAACTTCTTTTTTCTGAGCGCTGTGGTCTGGCCTAATAATCTGTTTCAAATGACTATTTTTAAATTTGTAAGCACTTCCTTGTTTTATGATTATTTATGGCACCTACTTACAATTAATCTAAAATATGTCGTTTCCAGTTCAGTGTCTACATTTGTTGAATTGATGACCATATAAAAAATGACAAAGAGAGTCACGGTAGCAAAATTCAACAAAGTGCTAGACTTATGGTGCTTTCATCATATCTAAGCGTATCTATGAAATAAAATGTTGCCTTGTATTGCTATTTAATAAGAAATTAGTTTATTCATATGTCATAGAAAATAAAGCATGCTGTATTAAGTTTTCGGGCTATTGGTAACTGGGATCTAGATATATATATATATATTATTTCGGACTAGTCTGGACCGTATTGACTAACATCAGTTAATGCTGTAGACAATGCTGGAACTCGTTAATAACCATGCTTCTTTCCCTTTTGAAGAAAGTTACGTATTTATTAGCATTAAACGCAAGATTGACTGGTTCTGAGTGTGTTAATTATTTTTATATATTTTGAATTCCATTTGGCATTTGGTGTCACAGTTGTATCCTGTACAAATTAAAAAGAAAAATAGTGATCGTCAAGCGATCGTACATCTCACTTGTAACTACCAGTTTTTTTTTTTATCTCAACCTTACTTTCTTATAGTGTCCCTGAAAAGCATATTATACCAAAATACCCTTGTAAGCATTTTATGAATTACTTTTGTTCAGCAAAAACCGTCATAAGAACCCAAAGTAAGCTGATACAGTATGCGTTGTTTTTTTTTAGCTGAATCTACATGTGATTTGCAATATTCTCTTACGTAAGTTATGTTCAATTGAGTTAAAAGTACATGTACGTAATTGAAACAAGATTACAAACATTTTAAATATGTATCGGTTTTCCCAGCAATTTTGCTTTTTTTTTATTTACTTGTAGCTCGACACATGTTTAATTCCCTGTTATATTACATATCTACGTATTCCAAGTAAAAAGTTTTAGCTTATGAATTTATGATTGTAACATATTATGTTTTTAGTTTTATATGTGAGAGATACCATCATGGACGACTGTTATGTATTATACTAACAATAGTAACCAACAAAAGAAGAAGTATGAGATACTAAATAATAAATGAAGAGTTTGTCATAAAACGAAAATTACTGTGTACGTAGCAAACGGAAAAAAATTTAGTGGTGGTGGATATACCTATACGCACACATTAAAACTTGTATTATTAATAACTGAAATAATTAAATGTATTACCTTCTAAGAAACCCGCCCCAGTGGAATAGGTCTTATGTATATAATAGGCCAAAGAAATAAATCACGTATTGTAAGTATGGCTGCAATGAAATCAGTCAAAAATTCTTTTTTCTAGTTTAAATGAAATAATGGTGATAAATTTACGAGATTTCTGAGACTACTTATGTGGTATATCAATGGACATAAAAAACAAAATTGAGCTGATGAAGTTTATTACGTAAAATAAAATATCCTCTTTTATTTAGGGTATATCAATATATGTGTGTATAAACATATGTAGTATTCCGATTTGTAATAATTGTGTGACTTATGATAATAAAATAAACGATCTTTAAGTTATACTTTGTGTGATTGATGAGATGATCTGTCAGCGCAGCTGTCATTCAGATATTACCATAAAGAAGACGAACTTCTGTATTCTTATGAATCATAGTCCAAATAGGGAAATACAAAAATGTTAGCGAAGTATAATTGGTAAGATGCTATATTTATATATATATATTATAGATGACTGTTTTTATGAAGCCATTGTAGTTTGGGTACAGTACTATAAAATGTAACATGAGAGAATAGTCATGTAACTTTTCTTGATCCAAATTATCATCCACATTGATAACAATGTTCAAATGTGTCAGTCACTAAATTTGGATTTTAGACAGCATGTTGTTGATTGTAAGGATGATTGGCTGGCATTGTTACTGGTCCTGGAAGTTTGTTATTTCTACTCGTGTCGGAACCTGCCTCTAGGCGTCTTATAAACTCCCACTAATTAATGTCTTGATTGTGATAATGCAATAGGGCTTTATTGCCATAACATGTTCTCATCATTAAATGGGTTTCAATCGCTGTATATGTGTAATAAAAAAGAGATTGGATACCAGAAATTGTAAATCGATTCTATTATCATCTACACTTCAAAAATAATATATGAACGAAAGAATACTTATACGTAAATCCAATAAAATTATAGGTTATGGTAATGAAAAGGTTCTGATAACCTGTGCTGCGTAGTTAGATTATATGGGGTTTCTGCTACAAATAGTATAGTGAGGTTAGAAAAAAAAGGGTCAATAAATGAAAACAGTAGATTATGTGTTGGGAGTATATCATACTTACGAATAATTGCACGTATTCCTATGAGTATCACATTTGGATTCCATATATTATCTATAAAACGCTATTATGTAAAGAGCTTTTTATTGTCTTACCAAGATTCGTAATTGCTACTTACAATAATAGTATGACAGAAAGAAAACGAGTAGACCATTAAGTTTACATAAGTGTCGTTTCTATGTTGGCTCCGAGCACTCGGAAAACAGCACGCTGTCAATTCTACGATGGATTTTCGATGGCGTATTAGAATAGCAAAAATACGTTTTATGCACTACAAACAAAATCTTACTGCGGCGCTTGTCATTATAATGCAATGGCCTTGTACACGTGCCCGAAAAACGGTGGGAGAATTCTTTTCAGAGTCTGAGTGCATTCTAGTTTATGGTAACACAACCCCTTGTCCGATCATTGAACGTGCATGATTTTACTTTAATTAGTGGTGGAAGAGGCAACATAGACACCTTCTTTCTCTCTATCAGCAACTAAAAATAAATAAATAAAGTTATTATGTCAATTATTGTCATACCATTCTATTTTTCTTATAATGTGTGGGATGAGATATCTCGTGTATAAAAATGTAAGGTTTCTTGATAATAGATATGAATACCGCCTTTCTCTTTCTTCTTTTACTTTATCGCTCTCCTGTCACTTTTCTTGAACATCAATCTTTTATTATTTTTCTTTTAAGTTTTATCACAATGAAATATTCAATTTTTACCGCTGTAATGATGGTGTCTGCTATCGGCAATAGCATGGCAAATGCAATTACAGATTCTAACCCTACAGATATCGTTGATAATATCCGTATGGTGAGCTGGAACATTCGTATGGATGCTTTTCCTGATTCCATTACTGTTAACAAAACCATCTCCAGCTTGCCTTCTAAAATTCCACTGGACCCCAAGTCTTATTATTCCAAAACCGATGAGCGTCCGTGGAGTGAGCGCCGCATTGCTGTTGCAAATACATTGCTTTTCGATCGAGCTGATTTTGTGGGTAAGTGCTTCGTTTTTTTGTGTGTGTTAACATGTGTATCACGTTACAGAATATATATTATACTTTTCTTTCTCTTAAACTCTGCACAAGGATCATATTGTGTAACCTTTTTATTATTGACTTTTCTCACATACAAAATATTTATGTTTGTTATTTCTTTACCTTTTTTTTATCTGTAGGTCTTCAAGAAGTAACTAAACGCCAGCTGGATGATTTACAAATTTTACTTGGTGATGATTTCGCTCATATTGGTGTTGGTCGAGATGACGGTAAAGAAGAAGGAGAATACAGCCCTATTTTCTACAAAAAGTAAGCATTGCTAAACTAATACATAAAAGCTGTTGCATTTTGTTACACAAATAATTTTCGCATAAATAAAAGTAAAAATAATAATAGTTTATTCATTTTTTTACGTTAGATCTGCAGCTAAGCTCATAAATTCGGATACTTTCTGGCTTAGTGAGTCACCATTTGAACCATCCAAGGTAGCATATTTATAAATATAAAACTAGTAGCATAGCAAATGGCTCGTCATTTTACAGCATCATAGGCTTAGATACTTACCATACATACTCTTGATTGTGTTATAAAATCTGTCATAATAGTATCCCGGAGCTGGTACTATACGTATATGTACTGCTGCACAGTTTCAGGGTAACTCTGGTACTTTTACTTATATGAACACTCACTTGGATCATCTTTCAGATGAACAACGTGGTTATGGTCTTTCCTTGGTTTTACATCGTGCCAAATACGAAGCAATCAAAACTCAACGTCCTGTCTTTGTCACTGGTGATTTTAACTCAAAAACTGATCAATTAGGGTACAAGGTGATCACTGGTCAAACCCAACCTTTGAAATTGAATTCGACCTTCACTGAAAAGTATAGCTGGAGCAAGGAAGAAGAAAAAGAGTTTATTTTCAAAGATATAATCGGTGAAACCGCACCAGAAAGAAGGAGTGGTAACTATGCAACATTTTCTGGATTCGCAAAACCCGGTGGCACCAAAGATTATAGCAGAATTGATTTTGTAATGGGTGGTTCAAACGGTGGTTGGAAATCATCCAGCTTCCGCGTAGGTGAAACACTTACTGATAATGGATTGTGGTCTAGGTATTTTTATGCATTCTTTTTTCCGCTCATTTCTGTTGTGCACATATCGATAAACTAGATGATTATTTAACTTACGTATACATACTATGTCAATTATTATAGTGATCATAAACCAGTGTATACCGACCTTACTATTTACACAGGCGAATATTAAAGAAGTAGCTAGTACACGCAGTTTGCGTAAAAATTTCGCAAAAAATAAAAAAAAGGAGAATCAAATAAAAAAAACATATATATATGTGTGTGTGATAAAACTACGTACAAGCAAAAATGCCAATAGTAAATGAATTATTATATTTGTATAACTACCATAACACCTCAATTCTTTTTTGGGAAGTTTATATAAAAAATTGTTATGTGTACACAATGGAGTATCGTTAAAAAAGAGAGAGAAAGAAATAGTAGTAAGTGGGAGGTATGAACGTAAAAAAATGCTATATAACAAGAAGTGAATGGGGGAAGTTGTAATTGTAATTGAGATGCTGTGTAGTAAAAAGTAATAGCTATATAATTATTTAATTGATGTTAGATGAAAAATCAGAAGGTGTTGGAGGAGGTAATGAAATTTTAATAGACTTTATAGTTGTTATTGTTGAGGATGATGATGATGAGGATGATGTTGTTGTTGTTGTTGTTGTTGGTAGTGGTGCAGTATTATTATTATTAATGTTAGTGGAAGAACGGCCTTTGCCTTTCGAAGTATTTATTGAAGAATTGGATGGATTCGTTTTACGTTTCCGCCTTCGTTTTGTTTCATCTTCTGTTTCATCATATCCATACGTTGTTTTTGCCTTTCGTGTTGCACGCGATTCGGAGGAGTACGTCTTCCATTCTTCTAATAAAGCCGCTTTTACCTGATCGCTTTCAAACCATTCCAATAACTCTGTTGCAGAAACACGGTCTTGCGGTCGCGTCCGTAAACATTTCAAAAGAAGCTCTTGACTTATTTCACCTTTGATATCTTGTTGTAAGGCTCTTTCGATTCGATAATCATCTTCAGCAACATATCTCAACCCTTGAAGATCAGTATCCAGTACCCCTCGCCAAGGTTCTGTGTCTGTAAATGTTTTCCAGATCATCACGCCGATCGAATAGATATCTTCTGCTTTAGGATGAATAAGCCATGGAAGAACTTGGGTGTCAGATCGTGTCTTCGGTAAAGTTTGAATTGACCTATTAAAATTATTATAAAGAATGAAAATATGGAATTATTAAAATCATTTGTCATTTTTTTTTTCATAAAAAAAAACTATTATAATAATAAATTTAACTACTTTTCTGTCTTGTTATTTACCTATACATGCGATATCCATGATCCGGTTTTCCTTTCACCCATGGTAGATTGGCGCACCATTGCTCCAGTTCCTCCTTTGATTCAGGGACTACATCACCGTCATATTCCCATTTTTCTCGCGGAACGTCGACAAACCAATCACGGACATCTTGAGGTTCACAAAATACAGACTTGCCAAAGTCAATCAGATATAAATACACATTTTCGCTTCCATCTTCAAGTTTATTGTCCAGTCGATTCACCATAAAGTTAACCTCCGAAAGATCACGATGCGCTAAACCAGCATCATGTATTATCTTGATACAGTTAATCATTTGGCGAATAATACAATATTTTTGATGAGCGGAAAGTCGATGATGTGAATGGACATGTGTATATTGTTTCAGAGTCTCTTGATATCTAATGTTATTGTTTTTCATTTCCTATCAGCAAAACATATATAAAGAAAGACTAATTGTATAATATCATTACCTTTCCATTGTTAACCCAACAATATCGCCGTTATCATTGTAAATAACTTCTCTCATTTGGGCCATATGAGATAAATTACGTAGTTTCCTAAATATATAAAACACAGTTGCAACATGAGTAAAAAAAACAACCTATTGATATACATATATGATGTACTACTACGAAGAGTAACTTACATCAAACAGGCAATTTCTGTAATTCGCTGATACATTGTCATTTGTCTAAAGGTTTGAATCACAACGCCTTCAAGAAAATAAACTTGTTTGAAGTAACCTTCAGAATTGGGTGCACTCAAATTCAAAAAGCTATATTTCTCAGAAATATTTTGCACATCCACTCCCTTTTCTCTACAAGCTTGGAAGTAAGTCAATATATGTGATTGTCACTGGATAGAAATAGCAATTATTTTATTATATGTGTTACCTTGAAATAGTTTTCTCCAGACTTCATGATCTGTCTCACGCACCATTGTTGAAGAAGAAGAAGAAGGAGAAGATAGTTTTGGTGAAAGATGTGACGCCGCAGGCGTTGTCAGTTGTTCTTCCTTTTTCAGTACCACTGAATGTTTTTTATCAAATGATCCGCTATTACTGTTGACATGGCCGTTCACCTTTCCTTCTTTTTTAATATTGGATAGAACAGCAACTTTAGGTGAAGATTTTACAAGCTGTTGAGACTTTGGTGATGATGATAATATTGGATTTGGTGATGGTGATGGCGACGATGTCGAAGTTGACGACGATAGTGATAATGATTTTTCATCTTTGACTTGGGAAACTATTTTAACCATTGCTTTGTCATCCTCTTCTTGATTTGTTGGTGTTGGTAATGACAAAACGTTTCGTGCAATCTTTCGAAGCAATAATTTTGTTTCTATATCGTCAGCAGAAGATCCTCCCTTCGTAGGTGGTGGTCGATAAGATAACGCATGTATTCGTGCTGTAGTATACATTCGCCGAAAATAATCTCGTTCTACAGTTTCGTTTGCTTCAAAAGTTGCGTTCTCTACGACCCGTAAAGGCCTTAAATGAATCCATGCCTTGGGTGCAAGTTCATGTGTATCTTTATTCAAACGATCGATATCATAAAGTGGACTAGCTGGGTATGTGATGACAATATCCGTTTCGATTTCATAACGCTTGGGTCGAAGTCGTTTCACCCTTGTATTGTAAAAGATAGCAAGCACGCCATAGGCACTTACTTGTTCAAGAAATGTTCGATTTTTGGCGATGTAAAATCGAGGAATAATCTGGTGATCAGCTGTGGGATTTTTCTTCATACGTTCGAGGGCTTGGAAAAAAGGTCCATTCAATTGCAAATATAATAATTTTTCATGTGTCAAGCCACGTTGCTTTGCTTTGGGTTCTAATGGTGACATGGCTGATATCGTGTATACAGTACTATTGTGTGTATGAGTGAAGAGTTTTTTCCCATCCCAACCATAATAATAAGAAATAATCAATTAGTATTTTTTTTTTCTTTTTCCGTTGTTGTCAAATTTTTGCTTTTTGCTTTTTGGATTGCAGAACCATTCTCTCTTTTTCTCTCATGGTTTTTTTATTACCTGTTTGGAGAAAACAATCGTGATAATAATGATGAAGTAATCTCATTTTCTTCAGATATCCGCTCCATTGGATCAAATCGGAAATCATTACTTGGAGCAGATTTTTGGTTCTTTGAAGGTCTACTTTTTTAATATTTTGTAATTAATCAATTTCGCTCACAACAGTGTGTCATATATCTTTTTCTCTCTGTTTTATTCTTATTTTATCCATACCTTATTTGGGTTTTCAAGTCCAATACAATTTTACGAAACAGCTCATCCAATTTATCAGCGTGTTTCGGAATGGTACCTGTATTACTATGATACGACTTTGCATTTCTCCAAATCAAAAGGATATCCTTTTCAAATTTCGAAAATGTAGTATAGGTTCCTTGCCATGCCTTTTTCTCGACTGTTGATAAATCCATTGGAGTCTTGATCTCTTGATGATATAAAACTGCAGAATCAGGAACTGGTTGAATAAAAGGCCAGCAATCTGGAGTAGCAAGCAGCATGTTGAGAATGAATCGATAAAGACGTAGGAACAGTCGAGTTACATTCAAAGGTAATTCATACTTGACATTACTGAGGTCAATAAATCTATCATTATTAGAAGGATCTGTTCTTGTCACGGAACCCGTTTGATCGACGGGGATTGCATTACTGCTAATTAATCGCTTAGTAATGACTGTATTAATCGAAATGTTCTTAACTCGAAGTCCTTCAATCACCATCCGTTGCACAGCAACAAGATCCCCGTTGGAAATCTGAGAGCCATCTGTCTGCGAAACATCCTTGTCGCCTGATGTCCCAAGAATCATTGTCGTAATTACTTGCATCGCTGGTAATGGTAACACTTGGCGTGAATCGATACCTCTTCTCTTTTGATCATTGTTATCCACAGGTGGTAATTCATTGATGTCTAAAACAACGCCTAATCGTCGAAGTATAGCAATTGTAAGCCTTTTAATTCCCATCCCATCCAAGCGATGTTGCATTGGATCACTTGGTTCTGGAATTATTTTAACTATCGAAGGGGAAGACGCTCCTGTTGCTATGGGTGATGCTGATGATGCTAATGATGATTTTGATGAAGGTTTTTGTATATGTACACGCAAGCGCGGTCGTCGTGGAAAAGATTTTGCTTTTATTGCAGTGGTTGCTTTTGGGGTATCGAATGCATGATGCTGTGTTTGCTGCTGCTGTTGTAGTAGTTGTCCCTGCTGCCCTTGATCAACAGACATTATTCCTGATGCAGCAGCAGGTACAACCGAACTGTTGTTGTAGTTGCTGTTAAGAAATGACGATGGGTCTACAGTAGTAATTTCTGGAACAACTGACTCATTGGTACGTAGCTTTACCATAGGTCGATCGTCAGCAAGAGGTATGCTTAAGGATGGTGATCGTGATCTTTTACGTCGCACAGCCGTCAATGTATTGGAAATATTAGGAATAGTTGGCATTGGGGATTGACTGGTAGGTAATTCGTTAATGTCATAGCTTGACGACGAACCGGAAAACAAAACTTCTGGTGGATAAGAAGCATTATTATTGTGTAATGACGAAGAATCGTTGAGCATAACTGGTGAAGGTACTATATCTGTTTTATTTTTCAATTAAATAAGAAAAAATAAAAGTAAATAAAAATATGTAATATGCAATAAATATATAATAATAAATATATAGGCATTTTTTGGTATGTGTGTGCAATATATTTCTTGTTTGTTGTTCCTTTGTTCCACTGTATATTATATTAAATATTTTTTTTGGGTCTATTACCTTCTGTGGGCATATTCAATATACGATCAATGTCTTGTTGTAAATCATCTGGTACAGTACGATTTGCTTCAGAAGGAATGAAAGTTGAAGTTTCGTTATCTTGTAATGGTCTATTTGTAGTAGTATCGTTGTGCTGTTCACTTAGTCCCAGTGAATCTAGTGTCTGGAATTTCCAAAGGAGGTGAACATTATTGACTGTGCCCATAGCAGAGTCACTGCTTTCTTGAAAGGCCCAGTCGTCCATTCAAGGCTTTATTCTCTTTCGATATATTATCAGAAATGGTGCGATGTTAGATTCTTGTATAAGCAAAAAAGCGAAAAAAAAAGAACGGGTGCTTTTTTTAAGTGTGAGAGAGAAAGGATATGTAAAAGGCAACGAGGAGAAAGCGAAAAAAAGAAAGTCAGAGCTGTAAATTTCTGTGTGTTTATCAAGAAGTCTGGGAATAAATCCCATTTCATTCTTTAATTCCATTTTTATCCCTTCTACTCTGAATTTGTTACGGTACATCTCGACAACAGTGCTATGTTTTGTTTAATTTTATATAGAGAGTAATAGGTTCTTATCAGCTTATTCAAATAATATATCAAATTTGATTTTAATAATTTATTCATTAAAGAACTTGTTATTGTTCTTGATATTAACAAATCGTAGAGTTTCCAGAAGGAGTAGTGATTGTTTCAGTCTGTCCCAATGAAATCAAACCTTAATGAAGCATTAGTGCATATATGGTATTAATAAAAGGTTATCTAATTTATTAAACTTATATAATATATATAAGCCAACGCCACATTATTCCCTCATTAAAATGTAATCCTCGATACTTTTGCTGAAATGTATAAAAAAGGGACTACCTAAGCCCTTCCTACCCTTTCAGTTCTTTCCTTTTCCTTTTTTTCTTTTTCTTCCCGCAGCAATTTACAAAGATGGAAAGAGAAATGCGAATTGATGAATAATATGAACAGTACCATAGTGGGTCGCTGTTTTATGTTTATATAACATGTTCGGCCAACGAAAGCATGATTTAGAGGATTTATATACTGAAAAGAAAAAAACAGTTATATATATAAATGAGATTATAATATAAAGGAAAAACAATAATCTTAATACTATTTACTGCTGTATTTGGATCGCTCTAACATATGAGCATAACATTAAAACAACTATGAAAACTGTGTTTGTCTTGCTCCTCCTTCGTTCTTCAGATTTATAATGAAATGCAACTTTGTGTGTAGAACATCTAGAGGGAGTAGCTCAATGACTGCGATAAATGAGCGTATTTGCTCAAATTATTAATAATGTTAGTCGAGTTTGGATGAAGAAAAAAATCTCAATATATAACAATCGGCATGAACAATTCCGCAGAGTGATATTCACTTTCTAATTCAATCTAAAGAGTCGAGTAAATAATTAAGCCAGAATAAATAAGATTTGTAATAATGCTCTGAACCACTACTGGTCTAAAAAAAACAGGTAAATGGAACTTTTTAATCAAATAACTTAAAAAAAGAAAAGCTTGTGATAGTTTTTAAAATGCTAAGAAAAGAGAGCCTATGTATCATAAATATTAAATAAAAATCCAGAAACACTCTAGAGATGACCCATATTCGCCGTTAAAGATTTCGCTATTGAACTCAATCTGCCAAATGGTTGTGTCCTATTTAGCGTATTTTTTTTTAAAAAAAACGATGGGCTTTATATGAAACAAATGCCAAAACATAGTATAGGTTTGTAATCAGCGACCAGAGAGCTAGATAAACTCTCTACGAAAAATCACTTTCAAGCAATAGCAATCGTAATAACAAAGACACCAATAATGCTATTGCTAGCGATAACTGTGGTACTGAAAACACGCAAACAGCCGAAACGATAGTAAAAAATGACAATGGTTTCATTGTTAGAATTGTTTCTGGTATAAATGGTGTATACAGTA
The DNA here is from genome assembly GCA_025093555.1 of Circinella umbellata. Taxonomy (NCBI): domain Eukaryota; kingdom Fungi; phylum Mucoromycota; class Mucoromycetes; order Mucorales; family Lichtheimiaceae; genus Circinella; species Circinella umbellata. Next base: position 825,295 of record JAIWNF010000012.1, on the reverse strand, counting down.
TCTTTGCATTGCTTGATGATTATAAGTCTAAAACATTAGATAATTGAGGCGGGCAGTATCATAACTCGATTTTATTTTTTTGGTAAGAAATTGAAGAAGTCCGCTGAAAAGCTTCAAAAAGTTACCAAAAATGGAAGATAACGACGAAGGAATACTGAAGTCGAGTTATAAATACTGAATTGTGAAGGGTTTGAGACTATATTACACATTGCTCTTTTTTTTCTCAATTATTTTACGATGAATCATTCCAATAACACTACTCAAAATCAACTCGCTAAGCATGGCTGAGGCCGTCCGAGAAAAATTGTTCAGGAACAGAATCTTGCAGCATCAACACCTGCCGGATCAAGTAGTCAATCTTCACGCGATCTGCCAGTTAATCTTTCCATTACTCAACCTTCGAGTGAATCGGATGAAATTGATCTTGGTCTTGATTTTTTATATAGAAACAAAAGACCAACTATGACTTTGGCTTATAAACAGCCACTAGTCCAGTGGAAGGTAGTCTATTTTGCCTTTTCATTTTGGGAATTGCTACAAACACCCTGGTTTTTCTAGTTTTTTTCCAGGGTTGAACCATAATCTGACATGCAAATGTATGCAATTACTATATGATGGTCATATATCCATCAGCATCTTCGATCATCACATATATAAGTCATATAAATTCTGCAGTTTAACTCTAAATATGTTATAAATGATTATTGTTTGAGTTTATTGAGAAACTTGTTTTCGCATCTCGTCCAACATAAATTGTATGAGCATACAGTAATAGAACAGGTTCTATTTCTGTTTATATACCGATTATGTAATATAGTAAGACTTGACATAACAAAGACGTTATACTATGTTGTTTATCCGATTTTTTATTCGATACAGGATAAAAGCTGCTCACAAACCTGAAAAATAAAACTAAAAACTAGCTTTAATTTGCTCTTGGATGTACTAAAATAACACCTTTTTTTTGTAGTTGGTTTATTTGTTACTCTACGATTTAAATATTTATCTAACATGCTTGATATCGTTTCGACTATCAAGTGATGAGTACAAGACTACTACGTACTTGAATAAATTTAATAAAATCTATCTTAATTCATCAGAGACATATGTAGCTAATTCTACTTGAAAAATAAATAACCATTGATAAAGTAAATATTGCATAATTTAATCTTGTTCAGCTTGGGTCTGTAAGATACCGGCATCTACTTCATTGATCTCTTGGATATCTTCTTCTTCTTCTTCATCATCATCATCATTGCTGATTGTTATTTCAAGAGATTGGAATACAAGTGAATTAATCAAAAAGTAGTTGTTGTGGTCGTTGCTGTTCAGTTTAGAAGCCAACACGTCGTTACGGATTATTAAGTAGTTCAACAATATGATTATAAATCTTTCACATTCTATTTTTCAACATCCAAAATATGGAAATCTTCGGGGAGTTTTTTAGGTTTTTGATAAAGTAATAATAAAAACAAAGATGTATAGAACACATTGTTCGCTGGGCTATTTTTACATTCTTTATTGTTACCTTAATTTATTACCCTTGATGGGATTTATTCATTACACGTAAGTAATACGTAATTTCATTTTCGCGTGAAATCTTTTCATTTTTATTTTATTATACATACGTATTCATTAGCCTTAGTTATTCTTTTTATCACTATCTTCTCTTCAAATATATTCAATAAATATATAAATTACTCTTATTGATTTTATCACTCTAAAAGTAGTATTTATTGTCATCATTAGTGGTTTCGGCATAGACGAGCGAAAAATTGAACTGGCATTTTAGAATTTAATTTTAGTAACACAAAAAGACATCGCGTCTTGTTTATCTTCTCCCCCTTAATTTTCTTTTTTAACATTATCATACGTATTCCGAAGGTCTTGCTACCAATGTAAGAGTAACACTATACCAACTTTGTTATATATTAAGATTCAATTATAACAAAGAAATTAATCGGCCATGTACTGCCCTGCTTTACTTGATAAACAGCCGTGAAATCTGGTGATCGCTAAACTCCATTTCCATAATAAATCATTAGCTAGATATCATATACACCTCTTGTTCTCTGATACTGAATAATTATACTACATTTCTTTTAATAGAGAAATTTATCTTTTCAATAAAACAAAAGTTTTTCAAATTAAAAAATAAGTATTAGTTATCTCCCGCGTCAGTGGTAATAAGGCATTTATCTCACCAAAAAAAAAAAAAGCGGAATGATAAATAACAAAAAAAGACATGCAGGAGTAATATAAGTGATATATAGCCACTCTTTTTTACAATTTTTACTTAAGAGCGTGTGATAAATAATCTTTACTTCTCTGATTTCTTGTTTAATGCAAGATCAAAAAGAAAATTTGTGATTCGCCCCCCCCCTACTCTTTTAAGAGCATAGAATAGTTTATCAATCCGATCACGCGAATTAATATTTGAGCATAACAGAGAAATTCTTATTTGAGACATGAACATGTTGATACCAAAAAGGTAGCATATCTTATTGACCACATGTTGTCATGAGAATAGACGAAAAATTAAAGCTGGATTAAAAAAAGATATATAAAGGCAGAATTTTTTCACTCAAAAAAAAAAGTATCTCAAACACACACACACACACACACACACACACACACACACACATTTTTTTGTGCCAGCTAATCAAATGAAGTGTAAGTATTCTATATTCATAATGATATTTTCCCCCTCGCTGCTCCTTTACTTTAGACAACATTATATGATACTTATTATTTTTTTTACTAACAATAACATGTAATTCTTTATCATGACTATAGTTCCCAAGGCAGCTGACACAATCTTCAAGGTCCTCTGGGTCCAAGGCTCCTGGGTGGTTCCTTGTGGATACTCAAACCTTACGTCGTTGTAACGTTTTCCCATTTTGTAAAAAAAGCATTGTATGGCAGAGACCATCCACAGGGAACCAATTTTTTTTCTTTTTTATCCAGGTTGGTGTGCCCGAGAGGGAAGAAGCATTGACCTGTCTTACTTGGTAAGCATTATATCTTTGTAACTTTTAGATATATATCATCAAATAATTGTGTAAGAAAGCAATAGTTCTCATTGAAATTTATTTTCTTCTTTTTTTATATGTCAAAATATAATCACTGGCGGGTTCCTTTCAGTTTGTTTATGGCAAGTTAATATATATATCATAGTGGGGATAATTGTGAATGGACTACTACTATAAATAGTAGTATGAATATGTATTGATATCACTTCATTTATTAACTTGCTATCTTTTCATACCATTTCTTTCTTATATTATAGCATTTTTATTGGATCCCGTTAGATTAGAAAATTTTGATTTGTAAATTTAATTGAAAGTAAATACCGTTACAGTAGAGTTAATATAAGCAACGACGCAGTTCTCGTACGCTTCTTCACATTAGCAGGTAAACTATTTTGCTGAGAAGTCGTGGTAATGGTAACAACTATAAAACACTTTATGTAACACAATCTGAAATGGTCAGGGGAGCTACATTGAGATGAAGGCTACACTACAGGTAGTAAATCGACTAAAATATATTTAATGTATATTGTTACACTTTTTTATCCAAATATTCTGCACCGACTTTTACCAAAATTACAGATAACCACATAGATGCGTATGGTATGAAAATATAAATACGGAAAATAAATCCAGTGGTTCTTTACTTGGAAGCCACCAATTAAATGGGCACGGTACTGTTTTTCTTATAGCTATTAGTTGCTAAATAGGTCCGATGAATGACCCAATCGGCTTTAATTCTTGTATATTAACATATAATAAAAAATCAGATCGATTATCTGTCGTACCATGTATTTTATATATATGGAAACAAAATTTTAGGTATACTTTCCTTCTTAGCTTCTTCCAGTAACGAGAATCGGATGATCAAAGACTATTGTCATGCATCTCACTTAATAAATTTGCTTCAAAATCTTGTGTTACAGGAGCATTTTCCAAAAAAAAAAAGGACATTCGATTTGTCGTCACGCTTAAATCCGAAGGACGGTGCGACTTGACTTCTCAGGTTAGAATTCGTTCCTCAAAATTATTTGTTTGGAAGATCTGTGTAACCCACAGCTTGCATATATTTGTGACTTATGCTTGTTTTATTGTCTATAATGTCATTCAGATTCGAAATTCAACAAAGAACCAATAGTAATAAATTTAGTAATGTAAAATAAATCATGTTATTTATAGTCCCGTGATAATGTGTAAATATTTACATAATAATATGCACCACAAACAAGATTTGGTTAGCCTCTTAGTTTTATTTTACAAAACGAGACTATCATATATAATAATGTTTACGGATATAATAAAGCAGTGCTGACCATTATTAGATACATATATAAATTTTGAAGTTGAAACGACGCAGATGCCAGTTTCTAAAAAAAAATGCGGAACATCATTACTATTCACGTAAATATAGAAGGATTGAACCAGCTACTATCCTTTTACCAACATCATGCAATTGCCACTATAAATATATGTTTTATTTGATTGATTAAATTAAAAGTTGTTGTGCTGTACATAGCAGCTATGTACATTTATAGGGGAACTGAAGATTTGTCAAGAAGAAACAGGCACAGACATCCACCAGTCTCGGGATTATAAGTAGTAAAAAAAGAACCATCATAGTTAATTATTCTACGTATGCACCAGAGCAGCAGAAAAGGAGAACGCAATATATTGCCACCTGTCATATCAAGGAACCACAAAAGGAAATGAACTACATACGTAATTTGATTGCCCAAATAATTGTATATATTCAATTTCTTGAAATTGTTTATATTATCGATATCATAGTTAAGAATAACTTCTTTCTGCCATAGTACTGTTATCATTAACTAGGTAACTGCTACTATTTACAAAAGAAAAATGTTTACAATCATCTTAGTATTTTATTATACGTAACGTTGAATATATACTGTACTTTCCCCACATGTTTATACCATGTAGTACGTATATTGCCATTTGATTACCAATATCGCAAAATGCAAGAATATTTTCTCATACATATAGCTTATTAAACACGTGTCAGAGTATATACTTCTAGAGTAATGAAAAAACTAGCATATATACGTAGTAGTCTATTAAGGTGCTATCCCTTTTAATTGATATGAGATGCTAATGTTCTTATATGATCAATCCAGGTATTTTTTTTATTATACTTACCCGGGAATTTTGAAGGTTGTCAAAGACATATGTATCTACTTAGTGAATAAAAGATAATAAGTATAAGGGGTGTCCAGGTGGTAGGAGAGGTGAGTGGGGGGGGGTCACAAGTATATTACGACTCTTTCATGGGAAAAAACGTTCCAGGAAATTATGGGATGAGAACGGTTTTCTTAAGATCCCATAGAGGAGGAAGGGGCATAAAGCCCAAGGAGAGAAAGAAAAAGTAATACATACCTTCTGTGTTTTTTATTATAATATATTTCACTCTTTGAAACCTTAATGTAACCGCCGCGTATCTTTAAATTACTATCTAAAATGAGAACGATCAATAATACTTATGTATATTATCGCTACAAAAGCATAGAGCAAATTTAATATTTCTCTTCAAATAAAAAAAATAGATCTACACGAAAAAAAAATAGGGTTTATTCATCTCTGCTCTCTCTGTCTCTGTCTCTCCCCTACATGTATTCATGATATGGAGATAATCTTCCACCTTAATCGCCATATGAATAAATATATATATTGTATACCATTATATTATATCAGAGAGTCACTATTATTTTGTCATCAAATGCAAAACCAAAAAAAGTAGCTTTCGGGCCCTGTGCAACATTTTTGTTTTTTCTGGTAAAATAAGAGTGAAGATCATCTCATTTGCGTACAGGTATTTCTCTTTTTTTCCATCTCTTATTTTTTTTAATATCTGACACCGCTGTACTACAAACACAATTAAATATATACATACATATGAACTAATTGTCTTGTTTCTACTTCCTCCCAAAAAAAATCATGCTTTGCTGTTCGATTTGAAGTTGCGCATATACTTTTTTTTCACTCCCTATTTTTTTTTCGCTTACATCCTTTTTTTCTTTAGTGTTGCCACCCATCTATAATTAATAATTCTTCATTCTTCTCTTTTTCTCTTTCTCCCTCTCTCTTTCTTACTCTCTTGCTCTTTTCCCCCCACTTTTTATTACTGGATTTTCTTTTACTTTAATGCTACTGTACTTATTTTGAATTTCGACGATTAAGTATGTGTGACAATGATAATTACCAGCTGACACTCCCAAATTCACGACAAATGACAGGGATATCGTTAAATCAACATCTTAACAACGATTTACGTGGTAGGTCATATATATGTGCTTATTGCTTCTACTGGCATATATAGTTTCTTTTATTTTAAATATATATATTTATAAAAAAAAAGGTTTTGCGGAAGACGAATTCCGAGATCCCAACATATTAAACAACAATAATGGCGATCCTGTTATCTCACCAACATCCATCAATTCTGTTATCAACAACAATATAATTGCTGTAAAAACGAAAACAGTAAAAAAGAAACAGCGATTATTATCATTACCACGTTCACTTGAAATATTACAATTTGTTGATAACAGTCAGCAGAAAGTTAATAAAAGAATAGTAGCTAATAACAATAATAATAATAATAGTACCAAAAAGAAAAGACGAAGGGATTCTTTGACAAGGGTAAGGTTTGGTCCGTTTTTATATGTCTCAAACTTCTTTATTATTATTACCATTATGATCTTCTGTTATATTTTTCACTTGGATAAATCAAGAAATTTGAAATTTAACACGTATAAATTATAATGCGTACCCCCCTTTTTTTATTTTATTTTACATATTTCTACAATCATGCCTCAGTCTTTAAGTATATTGTTCCGTCGACTCCGACCGGTAAGAAAGATACTTTAAATTAATGATAATTTCTTACTTTTTTCGAACATATTTTAATTATTAACATAATTGAAGAGTTTACGCCGAAATAATAGAAAACGAAAAGAGGACGATGTTGATAGTGTTTTTACTTTTTCTGGGAAAAAATCACATGAACAACAAGCATTTGTACACCAACAACACAGTAAAAACCATCATCATAATCATGAAAATGACAATAACATTCAATCGGACTTAATACCTGTCGCACTCCCGATACCATCAAATAATAGACATAATAATTACAGTAACACTTCATCATCATCTGCAGCATCATCACAGCCTAGAAGTCTTAATAGAGATTATAGTGTAAGTTGTACATCCAAAACAGCAACGACCAACACTGATAATAGCACCATGACAAGTGCTGCAACATTTATATCCGATTCATCTCTCATTGATGCTGAAGGAATTGATTTGGATAGTACTTTTTTTTCAAAAATGCAATATCCGATCGAAAAAAACAGTGTAGTGCTAGTAGAAGAAAAAGGCTCAACAAATAATAACGCTAATAACAATACGTTATCTACGTATCAGCAACAAGGGCAGGAGCAAATATTGAAAAAACGTGAATCACGCAGTAGTATTATTAGTAGAGCTGCAAGTCGATCAACTATTACTGTGAATTCAATTTACAATACTTTTGCACGGGACGACGAAGATGCTATATCTTCATTATTTGACATGTCACCTAATAGCAGAAACCATGGTCGATTGTCAGTTTGTAGTAGCAAATTGTCGCTCAATTGCTCAGCTAGTACATGTATCGATGAAAAACAGCAAAAACAACACCAACAGGAAATGTATCATATTCAGAATAACAACAATAATAATAATAATAATACCAACGTCGATGAAATGGAACATGAAAAACAGCAATCAATTATAAATAGGGGTCACCCTAATGAACGGCGGTTATCACAATCATCATCTACTGTAATACATCACTATTCGATAGATTATCGAGATATCAACTCGAATGAGAAACAAGAGCAGCAGGAACAAATATCACCAGTGGAAGATCATCAAGACAGCAACAATGTAAATAAAAATTTAATATCAATACCTGCCAATACGAACATCAAAGTGGAAGATGAAGCAAATCAAGCAGCAATCGAATATATAAAATTAACGGCTGAACGACTTTGGAATGAGGATGAAGGAATATGTGAACGTGAAAGAATAGCCGAATGGCTTGGTACAAAGTACGTAACCCATTTTTCTTCTTCATATTACCTAATATCTTTTTTATTACGTATTCTTTTTTCTTGTGTCTTAATTCTAGTTTCGTGAAACGGTTAAATCTTGTCTTGGGGTAGAATCCTGTTCTAAAAAAAAATACATAAAGTGGTAGTCTAAATTATTTTCTTCTCATTAATTTTATTATTAGTGACAGTTTCAGATCTAAAGTATTAAAACACTATATGAATTATTTCAATTTTGCGGGGCAAAGAATTGATGAGTCATTTCGAGCGATTTGCAACAAAATGTATTTTAAAGCAGAAGCTCAACAAATTGATCGTATTTTGGAGGTATTCGCTCGTCATTATTGGGATTGTAACCCATTCACTATCATGCGTAACCATGGTAAAGTCTATATATTTTATATTTTCTTTTCATCATATTAAAGAGTGCTGTTACCCCTGATGTTTTCCAATGTCAATAACAATATTGAAGTGCTTACGCAATAATTATTACCATAACAGATATTATACATGCAGTTGTTTACTCATTGTTACTTTTAAATACGGATTTACATTGCGCACACGAAAATCATAAAAAAATGACAAGAGCAAAATTTGTTAGAAATACCATGGAGACCATTGGTGATTTGACAGAAAAAGCTTCTAATATCGCTGTTACAACGTACAAGACTGTAACGCCAGTCTTCGATGGAGAAGATAGCAATGATATTCCAGCAACACAGTCATCAGCATCAGTAGAAACAAATAGCCAACAAGCTCAAAAAATGAATCGGAGAAACAGTATTTTACCAATAAGTGATGGCGTTTTTTCAGTGTTATCAGTGGCTTCGATTGCCCCTTCACGTTGGACGTTACGAAGGAGTATCAGCTCAAAAAGCTTTAATAGTGTACCAAGCACAAATAATAGACGATTATCTTTGACAGCAGCGACAAAGAAGAACAAAAGAACTTCGGTAATTTCTAGTAATCACAAGAATAGCGAATTTGAAAACGATGAAAATAATGATAATAAGTTTGCAGTGAAATCAATTGACAGTCGAGAATCATGGCTGGGAGATATGGAAAGTCTTTTAAAGGTTTGTATCTACGTATACATACAACTGGTATTGTTTTTTTCATAATAAGTATAATTTTTTGGCTACTAATAGGATGTAATTTAACTCTTTTTTCCTCTTTTTTTTTTTTTTTTGTTGTTAAAAAAAGGAATTGTATACATCTGTAAAGATTAATCAAGTCCTTCAAAATAGCCAACATATCGAACGAATACGGCAACAACAACAATCAGCTACAGACACTTGTAGTAACAATAATATCATAGAATCACCAACAACACAAAATCGTAAAGAATTAAAAGACTCTTATATAATTCGACGTCGTCGTGGTCAATCATTAATTTCACCACTATCAGGGATATCCGGTACATTTGATGATATTTCCTTACTAAAACAAAAAAGACGATTGTCCCATTCATCTACAGTTCCAAATATTTACGCACTTGACAAAGACACTTATGAAAAAACAACAACAAATAATGGTGCGGGTATAAAGATGTGTAAAGAAGGATTAGTAATGCAAAAACATGTTATGGAACATGCATTAAAAAAGGCACGCTCTCGAGGTTGGCAACCTTCTTTTCTTATTGTTCGAGAAGGAAAGATAGATTTATGTCGACCACCCTCTATTTCAAAGGAACAGAAGCGAAAAAGTTTATGGGGAAATAATTATAGTCAATATAAAAATTCACATATTCACGATTTCTATAATCAGTATGAGGTAATATATAGACTTAGTACTACTATCACTACGATTACTACTAATACTGCTACCTATTAATTCTATGCATAAACAGAAAGAATCAGTTAGAAAGAACAAAGAAAGGAACTAACTTGTAATCTGTTATTACTATTGAACCTTTTATATATAGCAAAACATATTCTATAACAACTTTAAGAAAGACCAAGCAGAGTTGATACAAAGTATTGATTTGAAACATTCAGTTGCAAACACATTACCACCTCCTGGATGGCATGGAGAACGCCATCATGTATTTAGTTTACAAACGTCAAATGGTGCTGTTTGGTTATTTGAGTCTCATAATATGGAATCTACGTTGACTTGGGTAACATGTTGCAATTATTGGGCCGCTCTTTTGAGTAAAGAATCATTACCTGGTGCAGTTTGTAATCTTGATTATGGTTGGGCTGTGACGACTGTCCAAAATGATGATGCTCATGATAACGGCGATAGTGATGACGATGATGATAATGTAAAAATGAATAGCGATAGAAAAACGGAGAATAATGCTCGTGCGAGTGTGTCCCGGCCATTATTATCTTCTTTTTCACAACAACAAGATGATGATGCCGATGATGAAGGCGTAGTAATATCGCACTGGATTCCACCTACTCCATCCATGATTACAAGCCAAATATCTGAAACAGAAAAAGCACTTGTATTGGAAAAACATTTAATCTCTTTGCAATATGAGATTAAAGAACACCGAATAGCTCGAGAAAGCATATATAAAAGGGTAACTATATTTCAATGCATACGCATACAAAAATACTAAACATTACTTGTTGAATTTATAAGTACGAATATTTTTCTTATCGTGAATCATTATACATATATGTATATTTTAGTTTGCTGGACGTAATAATAAGCCATCAGATACTAAAAAATCCAAGGCATTGAATAATTGGGAGCAAAAAATGCAATATTTACTGCATGAAATAATTAAATATAGAACTTATAGCGAAGTGTTAAAGTGTTCACCATCTGCTAAAAGTCAATTTGATCAATAAGTCTGTCAACACCCCTCACATCCCCCCTCCCCCCCCCCCCTTTTTTTTTTTGAAGCGACATTATCGCATTTACATAAGGATTATTTACTATAACTATTATCATTTGTACATATCATTAAACATTCTTCGTTATAATTTATTTACTTATTCCTAGATTTTTATTATTTAATAAATCATATTATTAATGTTAATTCACTTGAAAAAAGGAACAACGTGAAAGAAAGACAAGAGTTTTATACAATAGATTGTTAATATATAAATGATGCGTAGTCAAATCAAATGAATACTGCTATACCGAGTATATATTATTTTTCAGAAATAGCAAACAGTAAAAAAAGGGGAAGGAGAGTACTGAATGAAATTATTTGTGAGAAAGATACGTATTATTCGAATATGATAAACAAGGGGTGATGAGTAGGTTGTTTTTAATAACATTACAAATTCCTTACAAGGAATAAAGTGGAAGAAACCAAAAGTGTCAAAATAACAAGCCCTTGATAAAAGGTGGTTGAATCATTATTTGCACCAGAAACATGTATTGGTCCATGTTTTCCAACAGTATCGTCAGGATACGGTGCAGAAGGTATTGGATGAAAACTCGATGATATTGACGAACTTGCAACTCGTGAAGGCATTGAGAAATGAGTCAATACAAACGTTGTTGTTGATGGCGACGATGTGAATTGACTATCATGATTGTTATTATTATCCACATCTTCATAATTGGTTGGTACGGTTGTAGGCGAACTTGCTATGACTGTGGGATTAGTTTCATCATTATTATTCGTAATTATAGTAGGAGTAGTAGTAGCAGTAACATTGGAGGGTAATAATGGTATATCATTCTCTTGCTGTTGTTGAGCTGAAACAATTACTGCTATGCTTATACAACAGATAAAGATATAAAATGAAAAAGTGAATTTATACATGTATTCTAGCGAAAGAAGCAAGAAAGAAAAACGAAAAAATAATAAGGAGCTCAAGAAAACAAAAAGCTGATTATTAGGTGGACATTGAAAATAGGGGATGTGTGAAGCGGGGGGAGGAGAAAAATTGTTCAAGGAGTCAGTAAAATACTTACTGTAATTCATTAAATTGTTCCAAATATTATATATTTCTGGTAGCAAAATATGATGTTGTAAATATAAATATGATTGGTTGGTAGTCTAATTGTTCAGTAAGTTTTGATGTATAGCAAGAAAGTTACGTACGTAGAATAATACCTAATTGATGAAGTCGGAATCTTTATGATACCCAGACTACCATTGCTTTCAACGCAACAAGTAAATAAAAAAAAAACTCAATCAAGTATTGCATTTAAATATTAAAATTATACATAAGAAATAAAATAGTTGTATGTGTGTTTACAAAAGATAAAATGTAATAAGAATAAATAGAGAAGGATAATAAATCTACTAATGATGGAACTCTGAATTTTTTTAACTGTATTTCTTTTTAGCAGCCCAATCGACCCATCGACTTGCAATCAATTTCGCCCATATAGCAAGATAACCAAATAATGCGGGTATATATACTTCACGTTCTCTTTGATCTGATGCATCAATAGTTCTTTGTGCAACAGCTCCTGGTGATAATTTTCCACGTGTCGAACCAGCTATCGGTCCATTATCGTCTTTTCCAATATCCACTGCCGTTTTCCGGAGTTCAGTGTTGACAGTGCCTGGACATACAATAGCAATATGAACATTGTATCGTTCCACTTCAACACGCAATGAGTCAAAAAATCCATGAAGACTATGTTTAGATGCTGCATAAAGTGCTCTTGTTGGTGCGCCTACTTTTCCAGCCAATGATGATATGATGACAATATTTGGTGCAACTGATGTCTCGATGAGTATAGGAAGTACCAGACGACAAAGTCGAACAGCTGCCATGTAATTAACATTGGTGATACATTCCAAAGCATTATCAAGTGATGATGCTGAATTTTCTTGTTGTTGTTCCTGGTGCACTTGAAAAGTTGAAGGAGTCGTTGATGATGGTGATACCTTGATTCCACAAGAATCCAAAAAAGGTCGTACAGAAATAAGACCAGCGCAGTAAACGACAGTATCAATACCACCTAGTTTATGTTTTGTTAACTCAACAAGGCGTTCCAAATCATTTGTCTGAATTACATCCCCCGCCATATATTCGACCTGATCTGATCCTGCTTGTTGGCATTCTTGTGATAAAGATTGGAGTAATGATGTTCTTCGTGCAAATAACATTAATTTAGCACCACGCGATGCATATTTGAGTGCAATGTCTTTACCGACACCAGAACTACAGCCTACCAATAAAACACGTTCTTTATCACTAGGTAAAAGTCGTAATCGTTTACTTGTACTTTTTCTTGTTGAAATGAGGTAAGAAAGCGCAATTGCTGTACATAATGCATATAATGCTTCACGCATATTCTTTAAAAAAAAAATAGTGAGGAAAAAGAAAAAGAAAGAAAACTTGACCACAAAAGAAAAAAATATTTTATTATTTTATTCTATTTTTTAATTCATCAGACCAGAAATATTTACATTTTTTTTTTTTTTAAAAAAAAAAAACTTTATCCACTTCTTTTTTATACTCTTCCTGCCTTTCCTGCTGTTTTGGATCGAAGTTCGGTATTAATTAATTCTTCTAAACCATATTCATCATATTGTTTTTGTACAAGTTCTAATTGATGATCCAATTTACTTGTTTCCCAATTAGCTAACTCCAATTCAAATCGACTTTTTCTTGTAGTCGCTAATACTTTGATTTCTTCTGTACACAGGTTTCGTTCAGTGGCATGATGTCGTTCCAGCTATATTTAGATTTTATTATTATTATGATTAATCTTTCGACCTCTTATTATAACAAATGAAGAAGCATGTGAAATAATGTAAGCATAAATAAATGTCTTTAACAAACCTCTTTTTCTGGTTCAGGTGCCCATGATTGTCTAGGTCGCGGGGGTGGAGGTTGTGGACTGTATGAATGGTGATGTTGATAACCACGATAGGATGATGATGGATGTGATGAACTCGGTGGATAAGGATGATGAGAAGAAGAAGATAATGATGAAGGTCCTAGTAAAGATCCAGGATAGTGGTGGTGGTGTTGTTGACGATGATGATGATGTGGACTATGATGGTGATAATGGCTACTATATGGACGTGAATAACTTGGTTGCGGAGGATAACCCTGGGGTATTGATTGTGAAGAAGCATGGTGTTGTGCTGATGGTGGAGATGGTCCTCCAATTGCACCTACAGAAGAAGGTGATTGTGTTGGTTGTCCAGATATTGGAGTAGAAGGTCTAGATGATGGTGGGGGAGGTAATTGTTCTGTGTTGGGTCGATATGAGCTTCCTGATGGTAAATTGGATGATGTAGATGATGAAGACGATGTGGATGTAGATATTTTGGGTTGTGGTGGTGGTGGTCCAGAAGGAGGTGGTAAATCGCGCGGTGGTGCATAATATCGTGAGCTTGATAGGGGTGGTGGACGTGATGATGATCGAGGTGAATAAGAAGAACCAGAAGAGAGCGGAGGTGGTCCTGGATAATGATGACTACGACGTGGGGAGTAAGAAGAAGAGCTATAAGGTGCCATAGGTGATCCAGAACCACTACTTGATCGATGATAATATGAAGAATATCCTCCGCTACTTGGTGGGTATGGAGGCAGTGGACCGGATGAAGAAGAAGAGGCGCCAGGCGGAGGTGGACCACCACCACTGCTACTATTACTACCCCCAGGACCATTATTACTGCTGTTATGATATGGTGAACGTCTATCATATGAATCACGCCTTCCTGGTGAAGGTGAAGATCGACGAGAATGAGGTGGCGGGTATGGATTAGATCGTCGTGAATAATAACCTCCATATGACTGTCGACGAGGTGACCCAGATGGTGACGATCGAGCAGGAGATGAACCACGCGAAGGTGAATAATGTGAAGAACCATGGGATCGTGGATCGGGATAACTTCCGTACCAGTGATCATCGTGGTATCTATCACTACTTCTACTTGAGCTACTAGATCCACCACCACCAGGTGGACCACCGCTACTACTTATTCCATGGGCTGGTGAACGAGACGATCCATAACGACTACTTGGCGAATAATTGCTGCCATTCCCATCTCGATAATCTCTTTCTGATCGATAGTTTTCGCCCGGACGATATGTATCTGAACGAGGTCGATCATAATAGTTTCGATAACGTTCATCGTAGCCTCGCGAGTATCTTTCCATTGCTGAAAATAATTATAATTATATTGTAACAAAACGATTTTAACTTTTTTATATTATTGCTTGAGCTATATAAAGAATTTAGGTCAGGAAAAAAAAAGGAGCTACCGGTTATTAAAGTTAGTCACACCAGCAGACATTACCCACGCAACCTATTAAAGCCTTACTTACTGGTGTGATGGTATCTGAAAATAATCTTGCTTAGAGTACAGATTAGTTTTGCTTCCCAATAAAAAAAAGTATTTTGATTATTTTGATTATTTAGACCATAATCTCGAATTATAGACACAATAGTTGGTCCAGTTTTTTTTTGTCACTGTTACGTATTGCATAATTTGTCGTAAGAATCCAAATTTATGTGTGAAACCATATAAGCACAATGATCGAGCAAGTTTAGCATTTGTGTTTCTCAAGAACTCGTCTTATATTATACTGTTTATGTGTGTTTCTCCACAAACCAAGCCTTAGTCTACGTGTCAACTATTACAATTAGTCTGTTGAAGATCCTCGACTTCCTTCGTGTTTTTGAAAGATTGATACCATACATATTGATTCCTTTCGCATGAATAAAATTAGCTCGTTGTTGAATATCTTTCATATCAGTATGAATGTAATGTGTTTAATCATGTATACAAGACCCAAATTATTATTAAGTAGCTTAATTATTATTATGAAATAAAATAAAAAGATTATGCTGATAAGTTAACCACTTTTGCCTGTGATGTGTTTTCATTTAACCTAAACAATTAAAGCAAGATAGACTTAGAGAGAGAGAATTATATGTACGTAAGGTAATAAGCGATACTATAAGAATGGTACATAATAGGCATTGCAATAAAGGTTAGTTCCAACTTTTTCTTTCGTGAAGCTGTTTTGATAAAATCAATGGGTGGAAGGGAGGTATGATAGTATCCTTTAATAGATGTAGCAGTCAGCAATACGAGCTTTTCATTAGGTACGTATGTATGTGCTTAGAGACAATTAAAAGAAAAAGAACAGATTATTTGGAATGGGAGTAATAATTTATATCTCGACACAATAAACATTACATCATAATGCAAATTTTTTATTTATTTTTATACGTAAATGTTCCTCTAATTGATTATATCAATAAAATTCCATTTATTATTTTATACGTATTCATTTGCTCACTATTACTTAGCACATACCTTTTGCGGTTTTTATAATGATTCTTTAATATAAGTCTTGTTCTCAGTTATAAGCATCTATTGTTACCTATTACGTATCATAAAATAGAAACTTAATGGTCTGAGATGTTTTAAATTTATTCCTTTCTTATCTTATCTTCGACCCTGTCTCTTCATTAGTCCTCTCTTTACTCTAGTTTGACGTTTTCTCCTACTGAGTCTCTTTTTTTCACTAATTATAATTATTTCTCGTCTCTAATCATATATATATTCACGACGTACGTAACAAGAGTAAAATACAAATATTTTATTCATATGTACGTAGAGGTCCGTATATATTTTATAATAGAATATAGTTGATGGTTTTTACATACGAATTTTAATTGAATCAAAGAACATTATATATATTACCATATTACTAGCTACGCATATGGTTTATTTATTGCCTTACTCACAGTAAGAATTTATGTTTTGTAAAATAGAACTACTAATTAATAAGGTTAATAACAGTACTATTGAAGCAATGATAAAAAACACAGAGGTAACTCAAATCTAGATAATTTACAGATGACAGTATAAAATATACATCATAACATAATACTTGGATTATATAAATGCGCGCTTGGCATCATGAAAAAAAAAAGGAATGGCTACGGACACCCCACAAATAAAAAGTTGTCATATAAGTTCTTAGACCTTGTAAAGTATAGTACCGGCTTTATCAACACCAATACTGCTTATTTGACCGCTCACATATGTATCATTAAAAGTATACATTATTCTTTGTTTATCTTGTCTCCATGTGGACTAAGGCTGTCACTTGTGTACATAACGATATAGTGAGAGAAGATAAGAAATATTGAACGATATATATAAAAAGTTGAACTGCTAATATAAGTCTCATAAACATTTTTAAGTTATATAACGATAATAACTATACATATAGCGTATAAATGGCTGGATACGACGTAATTATACCAGATCTTGTTATGTATCTTTGGAAAAAATATAAAGTGGGGTGTCCGTAGCAAATCCCTAAAAAAATTAACTAAACGCGATAGTATTATAGTATCGATAGCAATATTTTGATACCTTCACTAGTTATAGTGATATGTAAACATATACGTATGTTGTTTATTATTATGTGAATAGTTCGATACTCTATATATCAATAAAAAGCTAACAGCACAGTCAATTAAAGGTATGAAAATGCAATGCTGCTCATGGGTACAATAATTTTTGGTTAGTAAGTTATAAATAAAACCTATATATAGGTACATATTAGAAAATTGTATATGACTTCTCTCCATCTTTAAAATTTATATATATATTTATATATAATCATACAAATAAACTCTACATCATTGTATATCATGGAAGTAGTTTATTTCTCTTCTACCCCTGGTCCTATATTACTTGTGCTGCACCAAACCCTCTGAGGGATCGGCCTGGGAATAAATCCTTATGCGGCGCCGAAAGTAGTGCGTGACTTGAATGTGCCTACTACGCGTTTAATTCGTTTATTCGTTGTCTTTTACTCTTTCTGCTTTTCTGCGGTTGTACACACACACACACACCACTTTGTAAATACGAGGTAAAAATAAATAAAAACGCGAATCCTCAAACGTTTTCTTAAACCAATAAGTAAAATAATAATTGACTCTTTTCTTGGTTTCTTTTTGTCTTCATTAATTAGAATTAAAAAAAAAGGAATAACCTGCATTTGTATCATATATTAACATAATTTACACTCACCCAAACATATATATATATATATATATCATACAACTCACACACTCACATATATACTAAAATTATAATAAAAGTTATGGTTCAAGACATGTCAACACCTGTATTCATATCCCAAGAACATTATAAATCGAATCAAGCCTATATAAATGGTATGAATGGTTCACCAACTACTACTACTACTACACCACTACCAACAGTAGGGGTTCAACAACATTTGATCAATACAAATAATACCGAATCCTCACCAACTGCAATGCATATGCCTATACCCATTCCTGTACCTATGCCCATGCTTGCACCAATGACACACCATCATCCGCATCACCGTCCACCTCAAGCAGCTCAACAACCATTCTTTCCCTCTATGGGTGCCCCAACAATGACAGCTCCGGCTATTGTAACACCAACAGCTACAACAGCTGCACAACCACCACCACCTGTATCAGGAGGTGGAGGAGCACCACCATCCATTAAACAGACACTACAACAACAACAACCATCCTTGTATAATAGTCCAAATGCGACTCCAGATCAAAACTACTGTGATTACTTATACCACGTTGGATTTTTACAAGGTAAATAATCAAGTCTTATTAATTCTTTAAGGAAAGAAGAATAAAAAAAGCATTGTATATAGGATATTTATATGCATGTGTAAACTAATATATTATGTATATTGTAGGACTTTTTTCAGATATTACTGTCAATGTACCAGCAGTACAAAAATCGTTTGCTTTACATTCACTTATACTCACACGATCACCTATACTCTACCGACGTTTAGTTAATTTGGGTGTTCATCATCATCATCAACAACATCCATTGATTATGGATTTGGATATTGCTGCATCACCCGAAACAATTCATACAATTATTGGACATCTTTATCGACCGTTGACACAGCAGGATCTGTTCTTTATTGTTAATGAAAAACCTCAAATATGCTTTGAATTGTTAGATGCAACACAAGAATTGGAATTAGAAGCATTACAAAATCATATTTTACATGTTTTGGGTATGAGTTTGAATCAAAATAATGTCTTTTACTGGATTTCATCATTATTATCTACTTCTCAACATTATCTTTCTTCTTCCACTTCTCAACAACAAAGGAAACGTTTATGGACTGATTTACTTGATCAACAAATTGTTCATTATTTGACTTTTGGATTACCAAAACAGTTAATTAAGAAACAATCTTCTTCATCATCAACATCATCACCACCACCGCGAGTAACAGCACCAATCTCTTCTTTTACTGATGAATTATCATCATCATCATTACAAGATGTTAACTTTGGAACATGTGTTCAAGTAGTTGATCCATCAACAACAATAGAACAAGGAGAAGGAGAAGAATGTTTTGATGATATTATGGATGCATGGGCTCGAGTATATGCAGAATTACCATTGAAATATTTGAAACGATGTTTGGAACATAAAGATTTAATGGTTAAAAGTTCAATTGAACGCTATAAATTTGCAAAAAGAACTCTTTATTTTCGTTCACAATTGGGAAAAAATGGGTTAACTGTTCTCCTACAATTTAGTAGAGTTAATAATAGTGGGATCCTTGTAGTTAAAAAACAATCAGTCAAGTTTGGAAGGTGGGACCCTTTACAAATCTAATGTCTAATTACCTTTTTTTTTTCTCTGTTCATATATCTCTTTGCACATACACACACACAAACACACAAACATCCACATTCACACATTCACATATCCGCATATAACAATCACCACAATTAATAATAATCAATAGCATTTCAATCTATATTATTGACATATTTACTCCTACTCAATTTTTTCTTATTCTTCTTTATATATAAATATATATAGTTTCATCCTTTTCAATAACTACAAACCAGAAAAAAAAACAAATCATCAACCCGTTTTAATCCTTCCTCTTCCATAATAATTGCTTTTCCAAATATATATATATATACATAATGCATTTTTCGCATATATCCAAATGAATGATGTAGTATTGTTATAATGAAAGAGAAAAGAGAAGGAAGAACGTGGGTAATATTATCATACAATAGTTATTGCTGAACTTTTAAGGGTAAGCTAAAATACTTGTTTTGAAATCATCAATATATCCTCTCAGTCGAGCATATTCTGGATATTGCAAATCATCTAAAATATAAAAATGATATGTAAATTCATTATTAGATGTCTTTCATTCGTATTGTTTTTATATTTTATTTACCTTCACTATATGATCTGCCTTGAACACCATATGCTTTTTGTAAGTATAAAAATAATTTTTCACTAACAATATCTGCGTGTGTTTCTGGGGCTGGACGATATTTATCTACTGGTAATCTTATACTTGGATCCAATGAACCATTACTTCGTGCCAATTTGTGATTTGAAATTTTAGTAGGCAATGGAGATCCTTCACCTATTCATACCCCAAACAAACAAACGAATTAATTATACAGTCTATTACTATATCTACATTGCCCATCACTATCTTCACTACTTACGTGTTCTAAATAACATCCATGTTCTACCCCATTGTTTTTCTACCAAATAATGTTTCAATTTCATATCTTCTCGTCGAAGTTCTTGAACATAAAGCTGATGTTCTGCTTTGCGTCGACGATCTAATGATCCTTCCTTTTCTTCTTTTAAATTATTCAATACCATATTTACTTTATATTGTTCATTCAAATTAGATTCTTCATCTCCAAGCTATTCATAATACATTTATAAATTAATAAAAGATATAAACATATTATATGAATATATATTTGATTTGAAATTAACTCACTTTGCGTGAACATGAATCATCTAAACACCATAAATTTCCTGTCGCTACTTCCAATTGAACAGGGAATGGTTCTTCTGTTGTCTTGACTTTAACACATGAACGACATGCTATATTTAAAATAAAATATTAATTCATTACTTTTATTTATTTGCTATGTTCTATTTATTTCGTACCTTGACTTTCTGAGAATGGATTCATAGTAAGATAAACAGCTTCTTCAGAATGACAGAAATCACATTTCATTGTTGGTTGTTGTTTTGCAACGCGATAAATGACGCGTTTAGTTTCACTTGGTTCGTCTTGAACTCGAGAAAGATGACGGCAACAGATCGGAGCCTTACGCGTATATTGATCTATATACAAGCTTTTCCAAGATTCTTCGACATCCGGTCGTTTATAATTCACACCGTAATCTCGTTCAACAAGTTGTTCAAAAACACTATCATTTTTTAAAATAAAATCTGAAAAGTGTTTACAGGTCAAAGCAAATGCTATCACATCTCGTGAGTTCAACAAAAGTATAAGTTGAAGTGTAAGTTCTGGTGATAGTCGTTGAATTCCATATACTTGATTATGATTATTAAGCATGCTATATATGTTTTGTCGTATACACACAAAAAAAAAGGTATTTTTTATATATATTTATATATGTTATTTATATGCAATTAAGGGTAGTTGTAAGTTATTATTATATGAAAAAAAAAAGAAAGAAAAGAGGAAGGAAGATAATAATAATAAAAAAACAGTTGGTTTTCATTCAAAAATCACATAACAACCCCGCTACCTTAAACGTCACATCACGCTTACTTGTCCAAGAAAACCCCCACCAAAATTATTTGCATTGCATAAAAATTAATTAAGTTGTAACATAATTAAGTTGGCCACCATTGTAACTTTACTACTTGATAATTCACTGTTGACTAAAATTTAGAATTAACACTGTAATAATAGATAGCCTTGTTCGAATTTATAAACAAGATTCCTGATCACCCATTATTATAATTATTATTATGATAATCCATAACTTATCCTACTATCTTAACCTAGCCCGCGTAAACATATAACCAAAGTCAATGGTAAGTTTTAACAATTTAAATACATATATTTTATGTAAATTTACAAATGTATATCTAGTTTCCAATGGTTTTAATATTTGTTTCCGAAACGTCAGTGTTATCTGCTTCACGCCCATCTGTTGTATATTGGGATACATTGATTTCTTCAGGTCGAACAGCACCTTTAGTATGTTGCTCTTCGTTTGCTATTTTTATTACATTAATTTCTTCATATGAAACATCGTCTGGCATTTCCGGAATTGGACTATTTAGTCGATCAAAGAACTTGATTATATTCGTATCAATCTGTATACATATAATATATATAAAATAACGTTCTTTTAAGTATATCAATCAAATCATCATTTTATTGTTTAATAATTGAATCTTAAATAAATATATGAAGATAGTACTTTACCTCTCTTTCAGCACGTAATTTTTCACACCTTTTTCGCATTTCGTTTATTTCATCATTTAATTTTCGACGACTGGATGTTGCATTAATCAACCGTTTTTCTGCATGATCGTGAGTGAGTTTAATACGTTTACTTTTAAGACGTATATCCTCATGTTTTCGAAATAATTCAGCCTATTTATATGCAATATATATATATATATATGTAAGTTTTAATAAATAAACCTTTTTTTATCTCATATGATAATATATTTCATACATACATGAGCATGAAATCTCTTTCTCAATACTTCAGCTAAAATATCAACGGCTGCTCGTTGATAATCATTTATTGTTCTAAAATATATAAATAAATTATTATTATTATTATACCTGTGATAAGTAGTTATAGCAACAATAATGATAATAACAATTACTTACTGAACCTCATTAGCACAATTCATGGCAATTATTCCAAGTTCTTTGAATAATTCAATTAATGGTTTTGCTTTCGAATTTCTGGGTGTTTTTATAAAGTTATTATAAATTTTTTGTTGTACTATATCGATTTCTTCTTGTGTTGGGTTCATCGGCATATTATATACCAGTCTGGATGTATTACATTCGTTTGCTATGATTGTTCCTGCTCGATGATGTTCTTGACGTGATTTTGGTAGTCGTGTAAGTGGAAGAAGTTGAAAGTGTTCTTGTGTTGTATCTAAATTCTCCGGATCATTGCCATCATTGCCATCATTATTCATATGAAAAGATTCCATTCGATTGTCAACTTGTTGCTGTTGTTTTTGGAGTTGAGATACTGGTACAGGTGAGGCGCCACGACCTTGTTGTTGCTGTGGTTGTTGTTCTTGACCAACGAAAACACCACCATCATCACCATAATCATATTCAATTTCAAATTCTGTCAAATCATCAAGTATATCATCTTTTTGTTCTGCTACTGGTACTTCTTCTACATTTCCGTTATCCATAATAATGTCATTCTTATTAGATTTTTCGATTTTTTGATTCGATGGTGCTGGTAATGATGGATGGTTTTCTTCTTCTTGTACAATGTTATCAGCATTATCTCTCTCGTCTGTTCCTGATTTGTCGTTGCTATTCTCATTCATTTGACTTGCCAATTTTTCACTATATTTTTCATTACTTAAACTCACTGATAAAGGCTGTTCTTTTGTTACATCTACCGCCGACTTTTTAGAATGTATGGAATCTCTGGATGAATGTACTGATGATAACTTTTCATGAACCGTGTTTTTATGTATTATTGCTTTATCATCCGTCATATATTCTTGCTGTTGTTTTGATGAATTATAATCAATCCCATCGGTAGAGGCAAAACGGTTTTCTGTAAAAGAAGAACGTACAGATTTGGATTGATTAGAATGAATGGAATTAGCAACTGAATGAGCAGATTGAGCTGATATTGAAGTTTGTCGTTGGGTATTATTGCTATTATTATTAATGTGATTATCATCATTGTTTGATGTTTTTTCTTCCACCTCTTGTCTTTTAGGTGATGATGATGAATGACGTTGTTGTTGTTGTTGTTGTTGTTGTTGTTGTTGTGAATTTTTATCAACATAAATTTTAATAGCTGATCGCTTAGACCTAACAGATCCGGTTGCAGAATAATTTGATTGAATTGATGGAGAGCTTTGACGAAGGGTATCATTATTATTATTATTATAGTTGTTTCTCGTTTTATCGCTCATGGGTTGTCGTTTAAAAGAAAAAGATTCTTTGATTTGTGATTGTTTGTAATTTACATTATCATTGTTATTGTTATTGTTATCAATATAAGGTTTGATAACGAATTTCTGTCCATTTGTTAAAGGAGAATTAGATGTATATCTAAAATTAAAAACTTGTTAGCTTTCTTATTCTTAAAGTTTTAAAATCGAACTTTTTTTTAATTACCTTGAACCTCGTTGTTTACGTGCTAATTTATTAATATGTTCATCTGATAAATCAGGCCCATTTTCTTCATCAAATGAATCTTTTCGTTTTCGTGTTTGTTGTTGTTGATTTTCTGGCCATCGTTCCATATCCAAATGAGCATATTTAAGAGCATATTTAAATGGTGTTAAACTTCCTTTTTTCTCTATGAAATATGAAAAAAGAAATCATTTTCACAATGAGTAATTTAGTTTTACAAAAGTAAAATATGACATTTTATGAAAACATTCTATTGTTGTTGTTGTTATCGCAGCTTACTTAATTTGTCTTCTGGAAGGATAACTAATGGTTCAATGGTAGTAGGAACAGATCTATAATGAATATATGCGTTATACAGATTAAAACAATAAGAGGGGAAAAAAATTAAGAATGTTTCTGTTTTCATTTTTATCATTATGTTTTTTTTTTAGCCACGACCAAACAATGGAATCATACCGTCCACCACGTTTACGTAAAAGAAATCGTTCAAGTCGATTTTTGGATAAATTTAAATCATTCATGTCCATTTTCTTAAGAAGAAAAAAAAAACACGAAGACACTTGTAATACATGAAAAAAGTAGCTGAGTTACACAACAGCTTTTTTTTTGAGCTTGGTAAATTTTTTTTTTACACAATTTATGAAAATTTATTGATAATAAAGATGTATATACCATCATATGTATATACATATGTGTGTGGAAGAAAAAAAGTCAGGTTTACAAGAAGTAAAATAAAGACAGGAGCAGAGGAAAAGAGTATACAAGAAGAGAGTTTTACAATTCGTTTTTGACTATGTTATAATATTTGTTTTTTAGAGAAACTTTTGATATGGTTTTTTTTTCTTATGAAAAAAAAAAAGAGAGAGAGGGGTGGTTAGGTATGGAATATAAGGCGATGATTAAAAAATGATATATAATATAAAAGAAAGGAAAACAGAAAGAGTAAGTTCGGTAAAAAAAAAAATGGGTATTTACAACTGCAACAACGACAACAATAATAATAACAAGTAGCAATGAGAAACACGAAAAACAAAATGGAAAGAAAGGATTGATTAAGCGCGTAACAATATAAGTTCTTCTCCTTCATCAATATCACGCTGTGTCCAACAAACTATTTGATTTAATACGGGTCCATCCAGAAAATATGTATTTGCATCTTGTGAAGCTGAACTTGAATTACGCATATAATGAAAAGGACAATAGATAACATCTTTATCATACAGCTGTCCTTGATCATTGGTTGGATCCAATACCGTTTTACACTTATATTTTACACTAAATGCTTCAGCGTTTCCAACACCTTCCTTCAATGAATCAAATTCATCTGTTGTCATGGGTACCCCAAAATAGAATCCTAGTGGTATACCTTTGGGTATGGGTCGCGTAGCAACTAGTTTTTGTTGTTCACCGCCATCAACTGCCACCACATGTAACAAATCATGCCATGTTTTTGGTACATTTGTCAAATCGAATCTTTCCTCTAAAGGAGGTGACTGAGATTGTTGCTGTTGTTGTTTAACTTGTTGTCGCTTAGATAGAAGAAATGCATCAAATTCTGTCATTTCATTATTATTAGTTGTTGAAAAGGTAATAGAAGGATCAGATACTGTAGTATTTGTTGTCTTTGTTGTCATGGTATCTGTTGTTATGAGTGATGATGGTAATGTTTCCTCTGTTCGTTTGCGTTTTCCAAAATAAAGTGGCCATTCTTCTCGTGCAAGACGCGTCTCCCATAGAGTATATTCTTGTATAGCATCTTTTAAGTTTCCAGGATTAAATGCAAGTTTAAAGTGCATACAGCGACTTCCATGAGGTCGAAAAGGAACAAAATATCCATCAATATTGTTGGTAAGTATAGCAGAGGCAGAATTTGTTGGTGTCTGCATATAGTTTGTTTTATGGTTAACACACATTATATTGAATACATATGTTTTTAATATTTTTTTTATACAGAAGAAAAAAAAACCAGTAGAATCTACATATAGATTAAATGTATATATTTACCTTGCCTCGAAAAACTCTGGGTACATTACGTTCTTTACTTATTTTCTCATCCAAAACTAACGCTGCTTTAATGAGGTCCGTTCGTGGAAGTGATTTGGTTGGGTGTTGACGTAATGCAAGAAAAAGCAAATAGGACTGACTATGCCAACGTGGGGCATTACTGTTTTCTTGAACTTTTTGACGACGTCGACTATTACCAATATTATTGGTTTGATGGACTGTTGGCCTTGATGTTGTGGTATCGACATAACTTTGTCGCTGTCGCTTGTCATTGTTATTATTATTATTACTATCAGAAGTAGTAGCCATTGTTGTTGGTGTCGCTACTGTTGCTTGTGCTGGCGATTCCGCTTTTCGTTTTCTATTATCTTTGTTGTTATTGTTTATAGCAACAGTATTACTTGTTCCTGTTGTTGATTCATAAGAATGATTACTAGTACGTTGTAATACTAGTCGCGGTGAAGAAATGTCTGTCCATGTCATTATTAATAAGAAGAAAGAAAAAGAAAAAGAAATGAAAGTTTTGTTTGTTTAATAGAAAGAATATATAATATACCACACAAAAAAATAAAATAAAAAAGAAGAATATATATAAAAAAAAATATGTATTGAAAGGCGGGCTATCCTATTTCTTCGTATGTAACTCTTTTTACTGTTTGGAAAGATTATAATGAGACACGCCCCTCTCTCTCTCTCACACACACACCCATTCACAACAAAGGTCCGCAGAGACTTGAAACAATCATTTTCAACGAAACTGCCTAATAAGAATAGACTCTCATTTTTTTTAATCAGTCCCTTCTCCTTTAGTTCCATCAATAATACTCATAATACATATTTGTCAATAATTATTATAAAATAATTTATGAATTCAATATGTGATAATTTCTGCATTTTTATTTAGCAAAGGAATAAAAAAAAAGAAAAAAAAAATATAACAAAAATCTATGCTTTCTTTTGATTATTGGATACTGCAGCATCGCCAAGATCTAATGTTGACACCTCAGTCTCTTCTGTTGCCTTGGATGGTACTGCATTTGGATTGGTAGGGGGAGGTGGCTTTCGAATTGTAGTTGTGTTACCAAGACCACCACTAGATTTACCATTGTCCTTTACAGCCACTCCTCTTGGGTGTAATTTTGGAGAAATAGGAAGAATAGGACTTAAAGCTTCTTTTACAATTTCACCACTTGCACCAGCAGGCAATTTCAAGGATAATTTTTCACCTTTGTTTAAAGGTAATTGAGATTTAGAAGGTGTTGGATGTATAACCTTGGCAGGTTTTGCGCGATGTGTATCAACAGCTTCAATATCCACTATAAAAGAGACAAATATTTATATAAATACACGCATACATACATATATATATAGGACTTTTCTAGCAATCTACTGTATTTTATTCACTCCCAAAAATACAGTAAATTGTTTTTTCTTTACTTACCCTTAAAGCGTTTCTCTTCACATCCGTAAGCCTTTGGTGTAAGTTCAATAACAGTATGCAGAGGAATTTTGATATATGGTAATTCTTCATGACTATAGTTCATAAAATAGGCATAAACACATCGAAGAATGGCTTGATGGCCAATAATCAAGATATTCTCGTGTCTTTCTAATGCCATAATAACAGGCTCCAGTCTTAATACGACATCTCTATAAGACTAAATATAAATGTTAGAGCTACCTTCCCTCTTTACACTCGTATACGTATGTGTATATAGAGAGTAATATATCATATTAAAACCAACACATACTTCACCACCTCTATATCTGTAGTTGAATTTATCTTCATCACGATTAGCAAAATCTTCAGGGAATTTTTCCTACATTAACATAAAAGTAAAGAAAGAAAAGTTAAAGACGGATCATAGCATAGAATAAATCCTTGGATAATATAACAAAAAAAATGTGTTTTTAATGGCTTTCTTATTACCTCAATTTCTTCATAAGTCATTCCATCACATACACCAGCATCCAATTCATCCAAAGCTTTCCATGTAAGTTTTGGATAAGGTAATAATTCGCCAGTTTGAATTGTTCGTGTCATAGTAGATGTCCACACTGTTAGGCTTTGATCACCAAGGTTTTCTCTGATTAAAGCGGGTAATTTGGTAGCATATAATTTACCACGTGGTGAAAGCTCAGAATCACCACCAATCTTACCGTGTAAATTATACATTGATTCACCGTGCTATATACATATATTAAGTGATCCATTTTCTTTCATTTATTCTTTCCTCTTCCTCGACTTTTCATTTCCATAACAATAAAAGATAATACTTAATAGTTCCTATTGCTAATAATACGTACTCTGCTAAAATAAATCTTTCGTGGTGCAATATGTAAATTCATCAAATAATAAATAATACGCGATTCAAGATATCCTTGAATCATATTAATAATCACTTGACTTCCAACATTAATCAACTTTATATACGTAAAATCTTCCTCTGTGATTGTTTGATATAGTTCTTGATAATGATCAATACGAGCTCTGAAATCAACAGCAGCTGCATCTGGATCCATATTCACATAATCCGGTGATGATAGTTTTACATCCTTGATATTATTCAGAATCAATGACTCGTCTTGACAAATCGATTCAATGAATAAAACTAAAATATCTTGCTTTGTCAATTTTTCATGTAACCATTTTCGTCGTTGATAAGTACTATTGGTTGCGTCGTAAATGGCCACAATGCCTTGCTCATTATCAAACCACCCAAGCATATCTTCTAATGCTGCTGCTGCTGCTTCTTTACGATGTTGTTCACCCACAGAGTTATGTGGATCAAAAAATGTGTGAGGTAAACTGGCACCATGTAATTTACGTCGATAGTTGCCAACATTAAATACTTTAGTCTTGATACCTAACCAAGTCAAATATCTGCATACTATAATAACCATATATAGAATATAATTTCTATTATTAAAAAGTGAACCCTCTCTCTTTTTTTTCGTTATCTTTCACACTTGAAATAAACACATACACGCCCAAAAATAGAATGAAAACATAAAATAAAGTTGAGAAGAAAAAAAAGCAAACCTTTCTGTGAGATATATGTCTTCCCACGAGCAGGTAACCCTACCATCTGTTAGATTATGTTTTTAATGAGTTTTAGTTGTATTTGATCTTCATTGTCGAAAAGAATAAATAATTATCTCCAGCCCACGAGCAAATTATTGTCACGTTTATCCCTCTTTCAAACATACCACACACGCTATCCGAAGATCTATAAGAGATAAAAATAATATGAATTTATATTGAAGAATCAAACATGACCATGAAATGAAAATGCTTATAAAAAAATGAAAACTTACTGAAACTACTCATTGCTATTATTTTTAGAAACTAATGGGTTTCAAAAGAAAAAGGACAAGGAGAACAGAAGAGAAAGATGAGATATACTTTATAAAAGGGAAAAGGCGCTGACTGTCAAAAAAAATAAAGCTCCTGAAAGTTACCACTCATCTTTCCGCATCGTCCCACTCACTTATACACACTGTCTATATGAAACGAATAAACGTGGCAAAAGACTCTTTTGTGTATCAATAGGAACATAAAGTGTACGAATCACATTCTGTTTTTTAATAGCTTATGCAAACTAAAAATATTACTATTACTATTGTTATTATACGCATTATTTTCTCTCTTTTTTTTTAACTACGAAAAGTAATTATCAACGTTGGTGATCCGCGGAAGTAGCAACAGTTTGGCGTCGGCGTTGTTGTCGATTTAATAGATCCGAAATTTTGGTTCCTAAACAGTGAAGCATACCAAAAGGATTATCCATGCATAATGCTTGTAACTCACATTTCAAATTCAGGTGGAGCATTTGTGATACTTCTGTTCTATATACGTGAGATTTGTATTGTTTTACAATCAAATCAATACCATATTTGAAATTTTTTTCGCATCTTCTGGATACGATGATAAAATAATCAATCAACCTTACATAAATGGTTTGTAACTAGGTGACGAATGACCAACCGAATACAAATAGTGTGATTGCGAGTTGTTGCTGTTGCTGTTGTTATTTTTAATCATACTGTTTGACTCATTAAGTATCATACTCAAAGCCTTGACTCGATCCCGTTGAGTCAATGGTGCGAACGCATCATCTGTAATACGAAATTTGGATCGATCTCTTTTAGATAAACCAATATGTTGAATGGTTGGAACGGCAAGATTAGGTGCATCAAATGCATGAATCTATATATCGTTTTCATTATGGTCATTTATTTTATATATCTTTTTATCAAACAATCACATGATGTTATTTGTATTAAACGTACACGACTTCCCCATTTATAGACTGCATAGATATCAAGCCCATAAGGATCATAATCAACAAACGCAAAAATAGGTAAATTCTTATACTGCATAGCTAAATATTTAAGAATATGTCGTGTAGCAATATCCTAATTCATTAAAGTTGTGTTTAGTACATAGTAATAACATGCGGGTTCTAGAAAAAAAGGGTAATGATAAATGTTTTTATAATAACAATAAACTACGTACGTACCGGATAACCACGTCCCTTAAATGTATTTACAGCGGTAATATGAGAGAAAGTAGAAAGGTCATAACGATATATATACTTAATGTTACTGTTTTATACATTGATAATAAATGAAGCACAAAAATATAACTTACTGTAACCAGAATGCCATTTGGGAACATTCCAGCGAATCCAGATGAAACGAGTTGTCTAAAACTTGCTTCTTTTTCAATCACAAGAACAAAATCTGCTATACTCACAACTTTGGTAATCTGATTTACCGGAGGAATCAAGACACCCTGTATTTATATATACATATAATAGACAACAAAAACAGTAATAAATAACTTGATGGTAATGCGTATGACACGTGCAATATAAATAATAATACTAATAGTATATATGTGTATACATACCTGTTCATCACTGCAAAAGCTATCATCGGTATTTACATCAGATGTACAGTTGATAGTTTTATTATTCTTAAGTATAATATATGCAGCACCATAAATTAATCCCTTAGAGGATGCAGTCTAAAACGCAGTTTTTTGTATTCAATATATAAGGCACATAAATATATGCTTGTTTTATACAAATTAATAATAAATAATTGTTCATCATAAATACCACATTCAAACATGATCGAGGCACATTAAAATATTGAGACCAGCTAGTGACAATCTGTTGGCGCAATCCACAACACGACAATATATAAATTAGCTTCATTACACTACTGTTATATATCCAAGTAAAAAAAAAAGAAGAAGAAAGTATCTACATATATGTTTATATATTACCATATCTACAGTTTGTTGATTTTCAAATAGTGTTACATCACGATAGTAAATGTCGCGTTTAGAAACAAAAACATGATTGACGATTGATTCGTAGATAATTTCCAATACTTTCAAACGTCGAGCTACATAATATTTTATATAATTAGGGTAAATAAATAAGCAATTAAAAAAAAAGATATTAAATATAATAGTATACCAAAAGATTTGAGAGATCGAGGAGTATCTGTTGTAGTTATTTTGGTTGTATTCTGTCGACGAGTGACTGTCGTATCATTGGGGTCCTCATCATTATTAGTAATAGTAACAACATTTGTCTGCTCCGCATCTTGATTTTGTCCGGCGTCTGTGCTAGTAGTAGTGTTAGCGTCTTCAATTTCTGCTGGCTCTACTATCGTTACACGGGCATTGTTTCGACGCTGTTTCTTGCGTCTTTTCCCATATATAATAAAAAAAATAATAGTAAGTACTTTACATATACATAACACATTATTATAAATAGTCATTGTTATTATAAGTACGCACCCTCGAGCTGACTGTTGTTGTTGCTGATGCTGCTGAGGCCTCTGTTGTCGTGCGGGTAAAGCAATAAAACCAGGAAATGTCAATGGGGTCTTTTCAAGTACTATGCGCTGAATTAATGAATGAATGGTTTCTTCAATTTTAGAAATAATCGCTTCTCTATATAGTATTATGTATAGTAAACAATGTTGAGAAATAGAACGAATCTATAATGCTGTATATATATACATTATAACCATTGTTACCGAGGTTGTGTTTGTGTTCCTAATTGTTCTTGAAAAATATTATCATTATCGTCGTCATGTTCTTCTACATAAATATCATGATCTTCGGATTCGTTATCGAGCTGTTCACCCAAATCTATAGCTGCTCTTTTTGTGGAAACAGACCCTTGGTTTTCTCCGCTATTACCATTTAAACGCTGATGATTGACACTATAATCGTCAAGAAAAGTAGATTCTCTTTCTTCTTCTTCTTCTTCATCATCATCTTCATCATCATCATCGGCGGTACCATGAATTGTATCAACATCAAGCTCATGTTTACTTTCATCAGATTGACTTTGTTGAGATGATACTAGTAGTATATCAAGTTGGGTATCCGAAAGTTCTTTGTCATAATTATTGTTATCATTTTCATTCAGAAAAGTAGAAGGTGTTAACAAGGTCAAATCGCTGCCAAGGCTCAAAGACGAACAGTATTGCTGCTGATCACGAGTGGAGCTATCCAACTCCACAGATGGTGTTGATAATACCATATCTGAACAATCCATCAAATTATTATTATCGTTTGTTTGTTGTTGCTGCCGATGATACTGTTCTTCTCCATGTTGCTGGTGTCGCAGAAATGAATAATGATTGTTATCCTCCTGACCATCAAAACCCCCGTCTTCATCGTACAATAGCTGTGTAAAAGAAGGGGAATTATTTATCATATCTGGTGTTTCATAAATATGATGATAATCTCGAACTGTTACAGCATCATTATTACTTTCTTTTGTGCTGCGGTTGATATTATCGTGCTGCTGCCGTTTTTGACTGTCTGTAGAAGTCAACATCTGATTAGCACAGATGGAGTCTAAATGATCGATAGCATCTTCCATTGTTCTGCTATATTTTATTTTATTTTTGTTAAAAATACAAATAATACAAAATGAAAGAAGAAGAAAAAAACAAAACAAACGACTTTGTCAAAAGTAAAAGCGCAAAAAGAAAGGACGGAATTTCAAACACGCTCTCTTGTTAATTGTAATATTATTATTTTCCTCATCAATCATATAAATTTCTCAGTTCAGTATGTTTGAATGCTAATAATAATATTACGTAGTAATTATTCAATATGAATGTAAAATATATCGAATATATATAATTAGCAAGTTATGGTTATGAAAGAATTACTAAACTAAAGAAAAAAAAAGATTAATCAACAGAAATGCTTCATTTTTTGATTATTACTGCCCTTTTTTTTGCGACAAGAGTAATTGCATATAGAAGTGTGGTCGTTCTAATATACCTAATAGATGACGCATATCCTGTATGTAATCCATATTCCTTTTTTAATGGCCAGTTTTACATTTCTATAGATCTTCTGTAGCCATGAAAAAAAAAATACAGTTTTCAAGTTAGAATAATAAAATTCAAGGAGACCCTCTCCCGCTTGCTTTATCTTGGGCCAAACCGAACTTTCCCTCTCTTTCACATACGCATACGCATACATATTTACATTGTGAAAAACAAGCCTGGTTAGTACATTAAAAGAATTACTACAAGCGTGGCATTTAGCGGGGTGGGGGCACTTTAGGATCACTATAGTACGCTGGCCCGTAATAGAACTTTGGTCCTTGGCCTAATAAAAAGCATTATGGCTTGAACATACGTAACTTCTATCTTTTTTATTGTTATGAATATATTTTTCAAATATAATGTTCAACAAGTATGTTTTCAAATTAAGCTTTCTCTATCATTTATAAATACGTACTATCCAGGTTACAAAAAATTATAAAAGTTTTTGCTATATCAGCATAATGTACGTAGTAGACCGTTTAACATAATTTAAGTAAAGAGATGAAAAATAAGATGGCGGACTGCGCAAATATTATGTGGATATACTGTATAAACAAATGTATTAAACAAATAATTATATACAGTGATGATATCAGAATAATTTAGTGCTATGAATAGAATTATAAAGAGGGCTCATACGTACAAAAATAAGAAAATATGATAATAATGTAAGATAATGAAAGTTTACTAAGAAAACCGTTAAAAAAGCTAATATATTTATACTCTTGTACTTTTTGTGAAACGTTTAGGCGGAGCTTTTGACTGTCGTACATGATCTTTACCGTTTCGTTATACAAAATGTTAAACTTCTTGAGTCAGTTGAACAGCAGATCTAGAACCACTACTTATTGAATAAACGCCAAAGGTAAAGGTAATATTGGCGCAGCGCCTGAAGCAACAATTTTGGATGAAGGAA
Source organism: Circinella umbellata (assembly GCA_025093555.1). Lineage (NCBI taxonomy): Eukaryota > Fungi > Mucoromycota > Mucoromycetes > Mucorales > Lichtheimiaceae > Circinella > Circinella umbellata. The sequence continues at coordinate 790,734 of JAIWNF010000012.1, read as the reverse complement.
CTATACATATATTTTTGATATGTGAATTGCTTACTGGATGATAATTTAGTTACATGTGGAACATCATTTGTTATATGGTAACCTCGTCAGATTTTTAACACCATTTAGAGGTTTGTTTTCACTTTGATATCAAAATGAGAGTCACTTTTATCTGCTTGCTGCTATTTGCAGCCTGCATTGTTTTTATATTCAAATTCTTTTCCTATTTATTATTTTATTATTTTATTTCTACTTTTGCAAAACATAACGAACAAGAGCGGCTCGTTTTTCTTAATATAATGTAAACCTTGGTAAATTTGAATAATAGAATCGCAGTTACTACATATATTTAATAGCAAAAGTGATCGTATAAGACATGATGTTTTTTATAAGGTCAAAGACCAAAGTTCGAGTTTAGGCGCAAGGTACTACAGTGATCCTAAAGTGCCCCTTCCATGCTAAGCCCATAGTCGGACTTTTGCACCATTACAGCAACTCTTTACATCAAACAACATTTGTTGTCTTTTTATTTTCTCTTTCTGCTTTTTCTTCTCACCTTTCACACTCAAACACACTTCACATACAAAAAATTACAGTAAAATGGCTTTAGATAGTACTGGGTAAATAAAAGAATAAAATACTTTCATCAAAATCCTAAAGACACCTATCGTAATTGGTAATAATTGAGATATAATAGCTCCATAGAACCTATCCTTTTGGGAGACCAGTCTTCGCAAAGCATTCCTGGATTTTATGAAACCCCTACAAGCAATATCAACAACAATAGTAATAATACCAATCCAGATGGGCCTTCCAATCAAGAAACATTTGGCGAAATTCCGTTTTCACCTTCAAATAATAATAGTGATGCGTCACCTGCAGCATGTAAATATTAATAGCAATTTATAAAACAACAAGCATTACAAATTATATTTACGTACTGATTCGTTCTTTGTGGCTACTGTTGGTATTGTATTTGTATTTTAGATGTTATTGCACTTGCAGTTGTATTCTCAGTTTTTGCTTTTAGTATTGGGGCAGCTTGTTATGTATTTATTATACGACGAAGTAAGCGACATAGGAAATTCCAACGTGAAATGGAACGCCAATACGTTGCTGCACAAGCTGCTTGTAGTGAGTCCATGCTTGAAAGAGCGCTAGAACACCACGAAAAACTCATGGTTCGACATCTTCATATGCTTAGTTCATCCTCACGACAACCTTCATCCATGACTGAATCCACTCAGTGTACAGCAGCAACTTCATCGACAGTAATAGAAACAAGTACAACAACAAATAATTTATTACCAGCGACATCAGAACTAGCATCATATATGCATAAGAATAATAATCATCCACCGCGTTATTGGCCACCTGATCCTACACTTAGTTTACCTGAACATGCAGTGGCAAGATTTTCGCAAGCTTTATTAATGTCCCATTTGGTACGTGCATCAGTACCCATCTCATCTTATTCTCAACAAAGTGATTATCATATCAACAATACCAACAATAACAATCATCACCAATCTTCTGTTAATGATAATAACAACGATGAAAATAATAATATAAATACATTTGAAACATCACCTATCGACGCTTCTTTAGAAAGACGAGACATATTACCGAAATATTCGGAATTATTCCATCAATATTCTCAGCCACATCGACAAGCATCATCTTTATCATTACCTGAAGATATGCCACCACCGCATCAAGATATTAGTATGTCACATAGCTCTTCACTTCCTCCGCTCACCCGTACTATATCTTTGCCAAATTTAGAAATCTGATTCTTACATTACCCTATTAGGCAGCGTTTAAGTTTTCTCTTTTTTTCCTGAATTGTTAATTCAGTCTGTATATTTCCTTTTCTTTTCTTTGTTATATTTATAATGCTTTTTTTATTAATACTACTATTTATTATATTTATATTCTTATATACATCATATACTTTTTTACACAAAAAGAAAGCCACTACTCTTGCTGTAATATAATATCTCGAATTGTTTCGGATAATACAATTTCGTCATATACTGGTAATCCATTAGATGATAATACACCACGAATAGGAATACAGCGTATATTATTGCTTTCAATGGCTTTTACATCAACGTGAACAGCGCTATTTTTGAGATAAATAACATGAGTGATAAATGCTGAAGGGGGGTCGGGTGTAAATTGATGATCAGGAAAGGGTGGATAATGGTGCGGTGGCGTGCCCGCAAGACTGGGTGGTTCGGATATTAATGAGGTTGTATTTGTATAATTGTAAGATGGATCGTTGCTACCATCCGCAAATGTTTGATAAAATGCACGACGAGCATCAATATTCCTGCTTTGATTCAATGCAGCCGTTATTGTGTTGATAAAATCCATGGCGGTATAGTCGTCAGTTTCTCGATCATTGGATCCATTCAATAATAAAATTTTGTTTTTTAATGCTGATGAGCGTGCGATTGAATTACCTACGTCTCGTAATATCAAACAAGGAACAATGGAGGTATATAAGGAGCCAATCGAATAAATTAATGTTTCTTTGGTAGACATGTGACTAATAACTTTGGGATTTGGGAATGGATAGATTTCTTGACCATATTGATTTATATAATAAAGTCGTTCAATTCGTGATGCTAGTTTTTCATGAACAACATCTTTTGAAAAAAATAAATTGCCAGTAGATCCCCCAATATCAGGTGATAAAGGCGCTTGCTGATCATCTTCATTGTCAAGTGCTAAATGAGAAAAAGCATCAATTGGATTAAACCGCGTCCATCGACAACCAGGTGTGGCTGGTCGTACGCCATTATGCAGCGAACCCTTTTTAGCAGGAGGATGTGAAATTTCATTTTGACCGGCTAATGTATCACCGTTTACTAGTTTTGCTGCAATAGTTGCTGTATGATTGGTATTAATGACGGGAACGACAGTTGTCCTTTCGGATATTCCGGTAATCGCAGAAAATAAAAATAATGCTATTCAGTTTTTGTTAGTATTAGTTTAGTTACTTCATCCATGTAGCTTGATTATACAGAATTTGATATTATTTTTACCTGCTTCTAATGAACCGAAAAACAATCGAGCACCTGTTAAAAAGAAGTTTCCAATACTTCCATTACGAAAGTTGAATCGTTTATGTGCTCGTTTTAATACTTCAAAATGAAAACTTGTCAAAAACCCACGAATAGCCTCCTTTTTTTCATTTGATATTAATTTCCATAATCTAAATTTAATTTGTCGTGGAAAGGGAGGTCAATGGCTGGATTTGATTATTAATTTGAAAATTTATCACTACTTACTCGTGTCTACCTTCAACAATGGATATCCATTCATCTTTAACTTCTTGTTCTGTGGCATCCGCGGGTAATCGATAACTCAGCAAATCTCTCATTGCTATTCGTTCTGGTGAGCTCCGTTCTGAATGTGCAATGTCAATCAACCGAGTCAATCGAGATCGTAAGTCACCTATACTAGGTCCACCTAAAACCCGTAAAAGTTCACTCTAGTAGAATAACATTCTTGTAAGTATATATATATATATACTTTCCATACCACTAAAACGTCAATCACTTACAGAAGAGCCACCATTGTCGGAGATGCCAAGAATATAACAAACATCGTTGGTTACTGAGTCATGAAATGCACGGGCAATGTGATTACAAGCAGTACCACCTGAAATGACAACAACCGATGATCCAGTACTTGACATTTGAAAGTAAATGATATGTTATTATGTATGAGTAAGAAGAATTAAGAGGAAGTGAAAAAAAGACAATTAAACACTAAATAGTAGTATGTAAGTAGGCAACAAAGGGAAGGGTAATCCATGTTATGTTTCTTCTTCAAAATTGTGTGTCTTCTCGGAGATCAACCAAGTGGACCAATGCTTTCGAACTGATAAGAAAGATTCATGTGACCAATGAGCATCTTATCTTATCACTCCCCGAATTCCTTCTTTTTGGCTCATTGTTCTAATTTTAGTACTCGGTAACTAATATAATCAAATGGCGTATGTGTGCTACTGATAAATAATATTTAGAATATATGTGTATCAATCAGATACATAATGCTTTATTATTTTTGATATGAAACAGTAAAACAATTTTTATCAAAAATAATCGAAGGAAAAGGAACCTTTTCACCCCCTGTTTAGATATTAATCGATAAGAAGCCTAAAATAGAATACCCTCTCTTTTATTGCAATTTTTTAGTCGTAAATTCCTAACCACGGATTCCGCCTATTATATCTTTTTATTTCCTTACTATTCCTCGTTCCTCGTGCTGGTAAATTTGGTATAGTATAATAATACCACTAAAATTCCCATAAGCTGAGAGTACCCACTCTACCCACGTTACTAAAAAAATATTATGCATAATATATTATTTATAGATTTATTTTATTGACACTAATTTCATACCAAATTATCAGTTATTATCATCAGCACCATTCATGCAACTATAATTATAATACAATAGGCAAAATATAACGAAAATCTATATATTTATTATTCTATATGTACGTAACATGTATTAATTTACTTTTACTGAGATGACCATGATGAATAGCCTCCTACATATATATACATATACAAGTGCATATAATTTTACGTACTGACTACAGTAAAAGAATTATTTGATTACGCCCGAAAAAAGGATATTCGTTATACTAAGAATCGATCTCTCGCATATACATCTATAAGCCCACCCTTGAAAACTATGTGATCTACTGTAACGTAGTAAAATGGATTTTCTATTTAATTACCGTATAAATCTTTTCAATATATGCCATATAGCAAAGCTTGCCGAGATTTTTACTGTTGACGAAAAGTAAACGTTTAAATTAATTGAACAGAAATTTTCTTCGGTTGTTTACCTTATTTAGAGGAATAAAATGTTCTACCCGAAAACTATATGACTTGTGTCACCAGCTAGCTCTTTTTTTCAAGAATAAAATAAATACAAGAGTTTGCAATATGATGCTTATATTTAATGTCTATCTTTTTTTTGATTGAAATCAAAATTAAGTTCAATTAAATTTTCACAAGAGTGTGGATGAGTAGATGAGATCAAAAGCGATGTTGATTTCAATAATATCTTTTAGCTCAAACATACGAATCCCTAATATATATAGAGTAGACAACAGACCAAGTATATATTCTAATAACATATCTATAGAGAAAGAATTAGGAGCATAACCAATATTCTTTATTACTTCTAATAACAAGTTATCATATCCATTTTAATAGAAAATGTTGTTTACTTGGAATCTTTCTTTTTTCTAAAAAAGAAAAGAAAAGCGGAAATACATAGACCCTATGTTACACTTAAGAAAAGACTTAAGCTACAGTTACGTAATTACATACCATTCTCGTAAAATAATATATTAGCATCTATTCTCAAGTTTACAAAAGCATGAAATAAACTTATTAGTAAAACAGTCGTAGATACAGTATATAATAATCCACTTTGCTATTAAAAATGTATACACATATCAGGGCAATTTCATAGAATGTTGTTGGGTTTGATCATCAAAAATAAGAAGTCGTGTACTACCCGAAATCTTTTTTTATCACTCCTGCCATTATATGTAACTACAACCATGACAATAAATAAACTTAACATTAACGATGAATTCCAACCAGGGATCCACCAAGAGGATCTTGAAGAGTTTACTCGGAAACATTTCGAAATCATTGATAGTGTTACGATGACGACAGTAAAAAAACCAATCGAGAATAAATCGTTTCGACTTCATGATGTTCACTATGACGATCTGCAAGAATTCAATCAAGAGCACTTTAAGATCATTGATACTATGAACGAAAACGAATTAACCAAAGGGCAAGGTGTTTATATAACTAAATATATATATATATTAAACCTTGAATTTTTTTTGTATATACCGCCAACTTTATTATTTATTTAAATTATTTTTTATTATTTATATCATACATAGAATATTCTTTAAGAATTCTGAGCGTTGATATCGAGTGTATGGCTCTAGAGGACAGATTTCCTATTCCTAATATTGATCCAATTATTCAGATTGGAAACACATACTGTACTTTGAACGGTGTGTAAAGTGGTTTCGATAAAGCAACATTTACGGGTATTATAATCTTCTTCTAAACCCCATTACTTTATTTTATAGGTGGTACAGAATCTACAAATCAAGTAATATTCACGTTAGGAACATGTGCCGCAATCAAAGGTGCTACCATAATAGAATGTCAAACAGAGCAACTTTTATTGATGGAATGGCGTACGTTTCTGTTAAAAGTAATTACTACTATTGTTATTATTATTATGTGTTCGCTAGGAAAGATTTTAAATACTGATGTTATATTGGGGGGTTAAAATTACTTTTATGCTATTTATGTATAGTATAATCCTGATATTTTAACAGGATACTACTTTCAAGGGTTTGATCTTTGGTACATGATTCGAAGAGCTGAAACTCTTCATCTACCAAAATTTTCATATCTTGGTAGAAATCAAGGTGAAGAAAATTTCATTACTCTATTAATTAACTATTTATTATTCTATCAGCTAAAAAAAAGATTGGTTAAAATTGGGGGCATACGCTTAATTTTACCTTAGATAAGATATCAATAATCACAATAAGTGATTATACAAAATTGCCAACTGTTGAAACTATTGCTGGCAGAAAGCTAATAGATATGTGGGAATATGTAAAACGAAACTACAAGTTAAAAAGTAATTCACTTAACTCTGCATCGCTTCACTTTCTTGGTATGTATAGCAAAGCTAAGTAGTGAAAGCGTAGGAGTCAAAAAAATCATAACGAGAGGCAAATTTTAAATAAGTATACATATGTACATATAATATTATATGCAGGCGAAAAAAAGGACGATGTGAAATATCAGGAGATTCCTATATTACAGAAAACAAGCATGTATACCCGAAAAAAACTAGCATGTTACTGTTTACAGGTAATTATACATATCAATATATGATACTGGTTGACTTTTTCTATAATATCTATATAAAAATTTTAATAATATGGTGCTAACAAAGTATATAAACATTATAGGATTCCATGTTAGCGTTGAAGCTGTTGAAACGATTCGAACATATATAAAATGATGTTATGTATAACAATGAGAAGAGCTCTGTACCACTTGTGTTACTTCGTTGAGAACAACAAACTTGTACATACACCCGTATTATTATCTCTATCAATTATTATACTATTAGTCACATATATTATTATATTTACATCTTAATAATATACCTCTCTATTTACATCATTCTCATCATCATATATAAAGTCATCTGGTATCATGTTTGGTTACTAATACAAGTATAATTTTCTGTGAAGAGTGATACGTACATTATTATCTTACTTCTTTTCTTATAAAAGTGCGTAATACATTGTAGCAGAACACTATTCAATGTGATGATTCTTTAATAATGTTTGAAATTATCCCATTTCGAACTCATCTTGATAATTATGCAGTTTATGAGATCCAAAAAAAAAGTGGTACAGCTTAATGATCTACTAGTGTAACGTCACTTAGAAATAAATGTTTCCGCTTTATTGATGTTATTATCTCTGGGCAAAAGAGACGATTATGGTTATTGTAGTTATTATTATATGAGACAGTTAATTAACCATGACTCCCCATGTAAATTTAAATGAATATTTGTTTTTTTATTCCAAATGAACAAATCAAAATCGTTCCTGGCACAAGTTTTGGGCAGAAAAAGCTTTATGTGGTCCATTGTTTTTATTTCAAGTAGCGAAGCAAAGAAGTGGAGAAAAATACCCAAACTTTTTTTTTCTTTTTTCCTTTTGGTCCAATGTCATCTGCAGATTCTTTACCTCCACCCTTACAAACGGATAGTCCCGAGCTCAAAGCTTCTCCAGTAGTGGCATCAGGACAGTCTCGAGTAAACATCGATTCAACACCTGGTTTACGATCCGTACCAAAAACATCGATCAGTCATCCCATTAAGTAATTATAGATTGACAGTTCTTTTTTTTTTTCGCTTTTAAACCGTACCTACAGTATTTTGTAAACAAAAGTTAACAGAATTAATGACTATGTAGTATAAGCTGGATTATTCCAAATGAATACTGTCCATTATTATCACTCTGTGATCTACCCGATGACATTGATTTATATGATTTGACGGATGCGGTGTTACAGTCGGAATATGTACCAAAATTAATAATGGCCTGTCAAGCGACTCCAGATAGGCCATTGGCAAGGCCCATGGGTAATTTAGCTTTAAGCTCTTGCCCAGGTAAAAAGGTGCGATTAACGGGTCCAATTCGTGGTCGTGCTGCAATCAATCGAGATCTAGATTTGGATTTTGGCAGAATGCGATCGCTTGGAATTACCACACTTGTATGGTAAGTATACTTACCACTATTTTAATTATTATACTTATATCCATTCTCCTTCTCTCCCTTTCTCACAACAAGAATAACAACAGCAAGTATAACGCCCCTTTTTTGTTTGTTCAATTAATACAAATATATACTTCAACTTTATAATCTCAAAGGGAGAGGAGAAGCAGGTGGTTATGAATATCTACCTGGATGGAAAGAGAAATGGAGTAAGGAGTGCAATATATTTGTTAATTGGGATTTATTGACCACAAACTTAATGATTATAGCTGTTTGAATGATACCGAATTGGATTTTTTGGGAGCTTCATGGCCGAAATATTGTGAATCAGCCACACGAAATGGTATGCAGGTCATACGTTTACCCATGATAGAAGGAGGTTGTCCAAATAGTATTGAAGAGATAGATGTTGTTATTGAAGCTGTCAATGTGAAAATTCGACAAGGTGAAAATGTGCTTGCACATTGTCGTGGAGGTAAGGAGAGAAAGAAAAATTAAAAAAATTAACGTGAAATTATAGGAGACTAGTTATAAATATATGTAAAAGAAGTTTTTTTTTATATATTATTAACTTGCTTTTTTTGAAAAAAATTGTTATGTGTTATACAATTATTTCAAATAGGAGTAGGTCGAGCTGGTGTATTTGCATGTTGTTGGCTTTTAAAGAATTTGTATTGTTTATCGGGAGAACGGTCGATTCGATATGTACGAACTAGACGTAGCCCAAAAGCCATAGAAACCATGAGGCAGGCGGAATTTATTATTCATTACTCCCAATATATATGCCATACGCTGGAACAAAGGCAACAGCAACAACTTTATCATCTTCATTATAATGATTCTCAAAAAGATCAGCAAGAACAAGGACAGACCATCAATAGTAATTATAATATTAATATGAACAATTTTCATTATCCTGTTAACAATTATGAGTCATCAACAGCAATTGCAACAACATGGACTCCATTGGAACTTCTTAATACTGACTATACTATCTCTGTACCTTCAATTATTGATATCATGTTTCTGGAACAATCTATTCGAGAAACCGATCATCGTCCACATTTCCCTTACTATTATCATCAGCCACCACAGCAATCTGACAAGTCAGTATAATATAAATAATAATAATCGCGCAATTCTCCTCTATTACAGCTTGTAATATTATTGGTCGATCCATTTCTCACACTTAATTATTTTTTTTAACATTTTTCTCGTAATACTCTCACATCCCCTCTATTCAACCATACACACGCACATTTACATAACGCACATTATTTAAAAAATATCGAAATGCACATTAGCAACGGGTACGATCCTTTGACATCCAAGGGAACCTTTTATAATGATCTTTTGGAAGAAACACAGGCCATTGTAGAGGGCCAAAAGAACTGGGTAAAAAAAAAGATAGTTTCCCATTGTTGTCGTGACAACGAGCAAAAAAAAGAAAAAACTAAGATCAACAATTGGTTGGGGTTACTTTTAGGTAACCAATTTAGCGAATGCTTCGGCTGTTATTTATCATGGGTTACGATCCCTTCAGCATTTTCAAGAAAAACCCATTAACTGGGCAGGTTTTTACATAATCGATAAGAATGACTCAAACAAGCTCATTTTAGGTCCATTCCAAGGAAAAGTGAGTGTATATTTTTAAAAAATAAGGAAGATAATAGGATACTCATAGGAGGAGTACTTATCAAATCGAACAACTACGCATATGTTTAAACTAATTTGGTACACTACGTATTAAAATTTTGAAGGTTGCTTGTACTGAAATTGTTTTAGGCAAAGGTGTTTGTGGTACAGCAGCCCAGCTCATGCAAACCCTAGTAATCAAGGACGTACATGCATTTCCAGGACATATTGCCTGTGATTCTGCTTCCAATTCTGAAATAGTGGTACCCATGGTCTTGGATGGAGTAAGTTTAATGAAGAGGATAAAAATAACGAGGAGTTTTTCATTATTATTTTTGGAGTGGACAAACCATAATGATTGGGTTCTGATTTGAAAGAAAAAAGAGAGAATGAAAAACAGGCTGCTTTCATTTTTTGTTTATTAATGCATATTATAATTGATTTTTATTGTTATTGTGATTATTATGATTTAGCGCGTTATCGGTGTTTTGGATATCGATTGTGAAAAAGTAGAAGGCTTCAGCGAAGAGGACCGTGTTGGATTAGAAGCTATCGTAGAAGTATTAATCAAAAGCTCCGAATGGAATCAATAGAAAGAAGCTAAACTAATAATCTTATACTCTTATTCCCTTATACTACTTTATCTTACTTGTTTTGTTTTCTCGTGTTGTTTTTCGCTCTGACGCCGCATATAAATATAATACTAAAATTTTGAACTTGTTTTTTATATTGCTAAATGAACTGATTTGAGTCTATAATATATGCAAGATTGAGGAAGGGAAAAAAAATTGCACCGGGTATACGAATAAATAAAAAAAAGACGGAAGGGGGTTGTCATCGCGACAAAAAAAAAAGGGAGGGGGTTCTTGCCGCGCTCATATTAGAAGCGTTCCTCTTTATCCTCCTATTTTATTCTTTCTTCTTTTCGTTCGCATTTTTTTTCCCTAGGCGCTTCATCTTTTTTTATATATTATTTCGCAGCTCCTATTTTTTTTCTCTTCTTCCTTTTTCATCTTTATTTTTTAGCCACTCGAGTTATTGATATTCTCTCAGATCGAATATATTATTTTCACATAAACTCTTTCTCTTTCTTTCATACTTTATATCTAATTGAGCGATAAAAGGCAAGGAATAAGAAGGAACAGATAAGGGATCCATTTTTATTCTTAACACACACATATACAAACATATATTCGAAAAAAAAAACTGTCTGAAAAAAAATGACTGCCGTTGTATCGATATTACCTACAGAATATAGTAGGCCTGAAGAGGTATGATAAACAGCCATATGTTGGAATGCTCCGATTTACATACGACTTATATCGTTCTTATTACACTTTTTTTTATTTCCCCTGAAGTTGAAAATTCAGGCACAACAGGGTCATCATCATTATCAGCAGCATTATGCGAACAATATTCAAAAAGAGAACCAAGATGTAATCGATCTTTATGATGGCGAAGCTAACGAGGAAGATATTGTTTTATTATCGCCAGCAAACACGACGTCTTCTTCGCTATCCGATGATGGCACAATGTCATACCCTCAAACACCCACACAACAAGCATCCCATCATCCTGATAATACCACTGCGATCAATACATCAAGGCTAGAAGTAACAGAAAAAGCTTTTGAGTATAATACTATGGATGATGAAGCAATTATGAAAAGCTATTTGGATCCATCAGCTGTAACAGCGACTACCACTAACAAAAATCGAAAGAAAGGTCAAGCTTTAACTCGTCTCAAACATATTTTGAAAAATGAAGGTGATGATAATAATAATCATAGTAGCGAGGGTGCAGCAGAGATATTGTCATCATCCTCTTTACCATTGTCGTCGTCTTGGCCACCCCCGCGCTCTCCTTCGAGGAGCAATGCCACCTTGACCACTTATACTCCTCAGCTTGACACCAGTAAAATTTTTGATCTTGCTTCCGATTCTTCATCTTATCATAATCATGATCAAAATCACGAACAACAGGAATGCCAGAACCAACATCAATCCCTTAGTAGTAGAACCAATAATAACAATAGTGGAGATAGTAATATTCGATCCATATCTTCATTAAGTGAATCTACTTGCTCATCCACCATTTCATCTCATTCCACAGCCGCTACTTCAGCCGCTTCAAATAAGCAACACATCGTTCATGATAAAATAAGCTCCCCTAACCACCAACACCATCTTCCACATATACATTCTGACCAGCATCAACATTCTCAATTTCGACAGCCTGCCACCAAATTATCCGCTTTGGCCATGCATGCTGCGAAACGTAATGAACAATATTATTTTAACCATCATCAACAAAATCAACACTATCATCAACATCCTTCTATTCGTCCAATCCCAACCTCTTCTTCTCGATTCAAAACAGCTTTACAAATATTTCGACCTAATAATAACAATAACAGTAATCTTCACAATCACAAAAAGCACAATCATAATAATCATAATAATCATAGTAATCATAGTAATACCAACAATAACAATGGTGATAAGCCTGAACCTCATCATTACAATTATTCATCACAAGTTAATGTTAATAAAAATAGCATTTCTCCATCAAGTGTCTCCGAGAAATTACTACAAGATAATGATGGTAAAGAACCAACAATCAATATTGTACCATCGAAAAGCAAATCATTAGCGGGTAGACTTAAAAGCAAGTTTCAAAAAAAGCCCATCACAAATAGTAAAAATAACCATAACAGTAAGAATAACTCCAATGGCGGCAGTACTAGTAGCTTTACTGTTAATATGTCGCGATCTGCTTCGTTTTCTTCTATCACATCTTCATGGTCGAGACTTACTCAATCGCGCGGTGGGGATTACTCGAAGCAAAAGAAACATCAACAGAAATCCTCATCCGTAGGGAGTGGTCCATCAAATCAACAACGTCAATCGCCGCAGCACCATTTTTCAGCAATTATTCAGCATCAAGGTAAATATTAAGAAGAAAATTTAGATTTATACACTGAAAGTCATAGACAAGCTTACATTATTAAATATATTTATATAGATAATAATAGAGAATCAGCATCATCCATTTACCACTCTCCTGCTCGGCATTCAATGTATTGTACCACACCTCCTATGAGTACAATGAGCGATGATTGTCGATCACTTTACCATGTGCAACAAGAGCAAAAGCGTAGATTACATACTCATCAGCATCAGCAACAGAAACAGAAACAAAAACAGAAATTACACAAAGACCATTATAGACATCAACATCATGGGGAGCAACATCAACGCCCACAATATAATCGGTTCAGACAGCAACAACATTGTCATTCTCAAATGGGCATGGATTCAAAGCTGACATCATCGATCAGTACACCTGCTGCAACAACGTCACCCATATTAAGGGATTCGGCAGCAAGAATGTCAGGCTCTATTATTACTAGTAGTAACATAACACCTACTACAGAAAGTGGTAGAGATAATATTATCAATCGAAATTGTAATAACAATGTTCGATTTGCCAAAGTAGTCTCGGTGCGGGAAACATACGCGAGGCATGAATATGATCGAGGATCAGATCCAGATGCAGTATGTACACGATTAACTCCAGCCATGGCGTATTTTATCAAAGAAGAATTAAATACGTATAAGTTACATGAAATGCAGGTGCATGAATATAGTCGAGAAAATACACATTTCTTTTTTTAAACCATAATAACAATAATGATAACATGTCATTACGTAATAATTATTTATTTATTTTATATATAAAAAATCGTTTCTTTTTTACACTATTTATTTACGACGTATCTTACACCTTTTTTATCACCATATAAAAAACTACTTTTTTTTCACTATACGTAATACTTATTAATTAGCTTGGAGTACAGCATACTTACTCATATGCAATATAATTGAATCTTGTTTTGTTCTCTATCATTCTATTGTTTGAGTTATATAATTAATAATGATGCATTTAATCTTATAATAAATCATGTATATGCGCTTTATTCTAGAATATCACAAGTGGATTTTTTTTGTTATGCACTAATATACTATTTACCTCCTGGCCAAATTCTCCATCTTTTAACTCTTTATGTTAGAACTTTTATACGTAATATCGTAAAATATTGGTAAGATTGGATCGTCACTTAACAAGGATCATAAAAATAAAAAGCCTCTTTTGAGGTTCGATATGGAACTGTGGTACGTATAGCACGTCTATTGAATACATTCATTAATATTCAATAACACTCGATTATCTATCAATACGAAGAGAGATATTAAATAATAAAAAGTTACCATTTTGTTTTCTGCAACACTAGTGCAACATACATAAATTAACAATAAAATTCCAACAAATTATTGGGATGATATAACCATTTGATTGTCATGAAAAAAACGGATGTTAAAAAGTACTTTGCTGTATTTAGATCTATCAATAATAAATATTAATAACAACTGTAAACTATATCGCTTAATAATTTAGACGACGCCCTCTATCAAGTAAAAATTTGAAGCGATAAACCGGTCATAGTGATGAACGAGCCTGGAATGGTTATTATGAGACCGGATATATAAAATTGAACGTGATATTTTTTCAAGCTCATTGTCCCGTCTCGTTGAATACAAATAATGTTTCTCAATTCTTGACACAGTGAAAGGCGGGATGTGTTTGTAATCTTTATGGATAACATGTTTTGTGATTTTAACATCATTTGTTGTATGGATTCGTTTCACAAATTGTTGCTATGGATTATATATAGAATAATGGTTCCGCGAAAAGTATATCTCATTTTTTTCTTAGGATCTTGAAAGCGGTATACTCTGTAAAATTATGTTTGTTGAACGAGCCTTGAAAGAAAACTATTACAAGTACTTACGTATGTTAGCCGATAAAAAGATGGATATCTTCATCTATAGTTTGTTTCAATAGCATATTAAATGTCATGACATATTATTAAAATGATCACAATCCTGTGATGTTATATTTGCTCACATTATTTTATTAATTAAGAAAAAAACATTACAAATCAAACAAATAAACAATAATCTGCATTAAGTAGAAAGAAGAGCTGGTTCAAATATTTTAATTAAAAATTAAAAAATGAACTTGTTCTATTTATGGACCATCATAGTAAAGAAATAAGTTTTATTTGTTTTTTTTATATATAATAAATATGATATGGTAATAATCGATTAAGATAATTACCTATGTTTCCAAGTATCCAAACTTTTCGCCTCCGGAGAAGGCAAGAGAAAATATATATATAGAAAGGTGTATTTTTTTTGGGTGAGGGTGAGGGTGAGGGTGAAGGGAAAATGTGTTTTTATATAAAAAAAACACCATAAAGCATATAGTAATTGCAATTGCATTACAAGGGAGAGTGATTTTTTGAAGGAAGAAAAAAAGGGTATAAAAATAAATATTTGTAAAAAAAATATAACATACACAACCCAGAAGGAAGATTTGAAGAAGAAAAAAAAGGAAAAAGATGTTTTACAGACCATCATCATAAGATAGCTATCATAGAAAAGGTGTTTACAATAAGTATAAAGAAATTGTGATATAATCACACACAAAAGCAGCGAAAAAAATATATAAGAAAGGGTGAATGTTTTTTTGTGGGGGTCATTGTAGGGAAACAATAAAAATATATAAAGACAAAACAGAACGGGAAGGTGTAATATAAAAAAAAATATAGAAAAATTGTCAAGCAAAGCGTGTTCAGTAAAAAGAAAAAAGAGGGCAATATAAAAGTATAAATTGGAGCGTCACATCCATAATGTATATATATATATATATATAATGGTACCTGATGATATAATATATATATGAAGGAGTATTCGGGAGGGAAAGGACTTGAGATCGATCGATCAAACGAATGGGTGGGATAGAGCACACGTCATTGGTAAAAAGTCAAAAGGAAATGTGTGGGGTTGACTTGAGTGTGTTTATTTTGAATAAACACACTTGTTTACGTCGTTGATTTTAAAATAGGTTTCCTTGTGGTATTCAAAGAACCGCAACTTGTAAGCCTTGTTGTTGTCCTATAATGCCTTGACTGTCACCTACCAATGAACGCATTCCTCCCGAACCACATGATTGGTGAGAATAACGGTATCTTGTTGGTTCCTTTGTTGTTTTTCCCGTCGTCGAATTGTTATGGTCTGCTAAGATTGAATAAAAAGCTTTTATTTGTTAGTATATATAAATAACTTTGCAAACGTTTATAGAAACTAAGCCGAAAAAAAAGAAGAAAAAGTTCTACATACGTTGATAATGATGTTTGTCAACCAACATTGTTAAATTTCCATTGCTCATTGTTATTTTTTCTTGATTATAGTTGTTCCAGCCGTACTGCTTGTCATGATTACCTTGATCAGATATCCCTTTCGCGAAATTATACACATTTGTCATCAAATGCTGACTCACAAATGCTAATGCAATATTCCTTGTTATCATATTTATATCTATAAAGTCATATAGAAAATGGTTTAAAATTTTTGTTGCTTATTAGTCAAACATCATTATTAATAGTTCAAGTCGTAGGGTGCACATAAAAATCTAAAGAAATTTTTTTTAGCATGCTTACCATGTGGTTGATACAGTTGATGATTCGGTTTATTGTCCCCAGTTACAATAGCTTGTTCCTTTTGATGACTTATCGATTGCATCATTGTTGACGATATCATACTGTTCTCTTGATACTTCACCCTCTCGGCTTTTTTCTGCTCTTGATAATTGTGATCAGTGGCGGATACCCTGAAACTAAACCCTTGATTATCATTAATAGCTTGTTCCTGTTGATGTAGTATCAGTGGCGATGGTGATTGTTGAGCTACTACTATGTCTGGGATCAATGTTTCATCAGCGATTCCAAATGGCAATGATGGAGAGATAAATAGTCTTGTTCTTTCTTCATCAACTTCATCAAATCGTTTGGCTGAAATTGAAGTCAGTGTTGTCGCTGAATCTCCCGGTGGTGGTAATATTACTAGCGAAGGGCCATTATCTTCATCAATGCTACTAGCCGATGAAGAACCAGAAATGCTTGGTGGAGAAGCTGACTCTTGACCGATCATTTCGGTATAATGATGAAACTCTCCCGGGTGAGGTCGATTGTTGACAGAGTCACCTGGTACCGTGGGAGTAGCGCTGACTGGCTGACAATGTTGTTGTTTTTCTTCCCTTTGCTGTTGTTTCTGTTGCTGAACTGTTGTTGTTGTTGTAACAGGGGTGGTCTCCTCTTCTTGGTATTCGGCTTCGGAAGCAGACACCGGTCGCTCAGTTTCCGGAGTGGGTCTTAAAGCGGAGGAATGTCTCATCACTGGATACGGGAGTCGCTTGGGATCGTTCTCATCTTGCTGTCTGGGCCTGTGGTTGGCATTATTCAACGAAGACAACACCAAAGGAACTTTCGGAGTTTCCTTAATTGACTGTATCTGAACAGATGCCAATGGAGAAGGTGTCGTAGTTCTTGCTGGAATACTGGCGGAAGCAACCCTAGACTTGATCTTCTTTTCAGCTGGACTACCAGAAGGAACAAAAGAACGCGAAGAATTAACATCAGGCAGTGGACCCTGACGCTTCAGACCAGGAGAAATAGACTTGGAAGATGGCAGTCCCAGTAAACCACCCGATGGACGACGACGAGCAGCAGCAGCACCAGCACTCAAAGAAGAAGCTGAAGCTGGCGAAACAAGATCAGCAGAAGAATTAGGATCATCGGCTTGTTCATTGCCCGCTTCCTTAATAAGAGCAACAGTTGCCTTTTCAAGAACAGCCAAACAACCTGGGTCCTTGCAGCAATCTGCAGGCTTGAAGTGATACGCGTTCGTGACATGCGGATCGGCACCCATTTCCAACAACAGCTGAACCAAACGCGGCATTCCATGGAAACAGGCTAAATGAAGAGATGAATTACCTTTTCCCCAAACATGACCCAAAAAGGAATTTAATTCAGCAGGAGAAGCATGCTGACGTAAAAAGTGCAACAGTTGACAAGCAATGTCTTCTCTTCCATAGAACAGGGCGACTTGCAAACCATTTAAATCAGTAACTGATTTCCCAAATTTTTTAGTTGCGTTTAAACGAACCGTCTTGTCAAATTGCAGAACTCGGTGCTTGTGCGATGGAGGTAAAGCTGACGCGTCATTAATATTGCGCTCCTTGACAAGTACATTCTTGATATGCGGGATACGTTCCTGACTTTTAAACATCAGCGTCAATCCTTCCTTGTCATCAGTGGCAATGGCAGTTTGGATAGCTCTCCAAATTTTTGAAGGGGAGCAACAGGTAGTAGGATTACATTTCTTGTGTTGCCCACCATGATTTCGAGGAATACTAGTAATAGTATTGGTAGTGGTAATTGTAGTAGTAGTAGTAGTAGCTGTCATGGTAATGATAATAGAGTTTCAATATATTGCTTATGTATAAATGTGTTTTTTTTTTGTATATAAAAGAAGTTGGGTTTCAAAGAAAAATAAGTACAAAGAAATTATAAAGAAAAAGGTTTGTTTTAAAGAAAATACTGATATACAACAAAAAAAAAGTGAATATAAAGAAGCAACTAAATGATGTATGTAGTGGTTATGGTAGGTCTGTATATAATAAAATATTTTATGCCGTACAAAGGAAAAAGTAGCAATTTATATGGCACAAAATACGTAAAACAAGGTATACACTCAATATTGAGTAAAAAGAAAAAAAAATACAAGTTTTTTTTTAAAAAAAAAGGTTATGAAGGTGGACTCAATACAATAAGGAGAAGAGGTGACAAAGTTACAAAGAAAAAAAAGCACGATGTGTAAGAAAATCCAAGGGTATTTATTGTTCTTTTTTTTTCGTGTCGGGCGTATAATAGTCAAGCAAAAAAAAAGAAGCTATCATCACAAACAAATCCACTGATCCACATGTTGTTATCCACCGTCATGACATTTTTGTAGATTATGCCGGAGACTATAGATTTGGGGGTTTGAACGAGTGCGGAGGAAGAAGATTATATTGGGGGAGGGGAGCGCGATATTTTTTTTTGGCTGATGGAAAATCTTTTAGGTACCCATTTCTGGAATTCCGCTATGGATTTTGTAAAATATTAGATGCTGTTTTGCTGTTGTGTACGTATAAATAACATAATATATGTACACAAATGTATGCTCATATCATGTTATTTAATAAAATAAATTTTATATATCATAACAACAACAAACTAAAAAACGCGCGGGTATTGTTATATGACACGTAATAGTAGTAATATTAATAGTTATAACTATTGTTCATGTACAAATATCTTTTTTCTCACTGTCTATCTCCTTCGGATTCACTTCGATCAAGAATACTTTCGGGCTGCGCCTGATCTTCCTACTGTCCTCATGAACTCTCCCCCATCTTCAAATGATAAAAAAAAATCAAACACCCCCAAATAGCAACCAAAAAAACAAAATAAAATAAACAGAGGTCATACATCTGTCCTGTCGGAACTCTTTCAGATAGACAGGTCACCGGGACAATAATGAAATAAAGAAGCGGTTCCTATCACGAGTTTGATTTCATTTTCAAGGAATAGAGAGGTTAATGCTGAAAGCAAACATTAATAATAATTTATCTAAAATTGTAACTAATAATGAATTTCCTCTTGCATAATAACATATACCTACATAATAACTTTCTTCATCACTGCTTCCAAACATTTGTCATTATTTATTAACGTGTTAAGAATAATGGAATAGCTACTAAGAAGCGATGTTATTTTATTTACACATTCTAATATTTTCCGGTATTATGTTATTGTGTCGCATGGCTATTCCGTTTAGTAATCCTAACAAACAATAAACACAGAATTTTTTTTTATTTTGTCAGGGACTTCAATTTCTTTGTTCTATCTGATAAAATAATACATTGTTATATCTTATTTATCCGTCATTTTAAAATAAAACGAAAAACAACAATTTATTACACAACATCATTCTTTTTTTTCGCTATTTTGTTTTATTATTAAAACAACAAAGTACCACCTCATTTTAATTGCAGAGATAACAACCTTTTTTTTCTCTACTCCGACTACACAGACTACAGCAACGACATTGATAGCAAAATAATAATAATAACAATGAAAAATCTACATTGTATATACATATATAACATATAAATGCAGATGGTGTGCGCATTACATATATTATATTATTATTAAAAAATCATACTAAAAACCTTGTAGTTATATTTGGACATACTCTATAATGCGGACTTTATTGTCAACCGGAGTAAGAAAAAAAGAAAGACTAATTGCTGCATTGTTTGTAACGCATCACAGGGAGTGTACAAAGATACCCAGTTCATGCCAATTGGATAACAACTAACGCCATCCTTTCATAATCTAAACGTGCTTGCCATGTTTATTACCGTTTGCTGGTGTAATATCGTTTTCTCCCATCAAATAAAGTAAAATCTCTCAATCAATCCGTACTGTAGCTGCTATAATTGATTCTTCTTATAGTATGTAAGTAAAATATTATTGTTTACATTTTTTTATTTTTTGTTTTTGTTTTGTTTTTGCTGTTAGGTAATAAAGTAGTTTATAAAAAAAAGAAGGGGAGGCTAAAAAAAAGGGCGTAAGCTTTTGTTTATATTATTATTATTCTTTCTTTCTTCGTTCGGGATACGTGGATATAGATAGCTATCGAGTTATTCTTCATATTTTGCTCCCTTCTGTTGTTGCTTTATTGTATACACAATAATATATAGCATAATAATTATAAGATAATTTAATGATAATAATAACAATAACAATAAATTATTTATAGCTATTATAACAACTATCATAACTAATTATCTTTTTTTTTTGCTCTCTCTCTTTCAATTGTAACTACATAAAATGCGTGTCACATTATAAAAAGCACCAGCATGCATACTGCCAAGTCCGAGATTTTATATGTGTACCTGGGGAATAATAAAAGGAGCTATAATAAAATATTAGTCTGTGCTGTCTGTTTTTCTATTATTCTTCTTCTTATTATTATTATTAAAAGTTTTAATATTAAGGCAATAATAATAACAATAATGTAATAAAACAGACTGCTTAGAGTTCTTTTTCGTTTGTTTTTTGTTTTGCCAATATACCCGGCTAAATTAAATTAAAAAAAGTTGATATTTTTATTATCCTGTCGATCCCAAAAACATTGTGTATAAACTAAAGCGCATATTTTAAAATAAAGAAAGTGAAAACTTAGAGCTTATTCTTATCTACACGACAGCATAATGACTAACTCTTTCTACTCAGACCACTGTGGTACGGCATGATTTCTGTAATCAAGCTTTTTTTTCCCCTCAACTTAGGGCGGAGAAGAAAACAAAGACAACGGCTGTCTTTTTCATTGTAGTACAATCAAGGAACGAAAAAAAAAAATCAATTCACATGATATGATTAATGTAAAAACCATTTTCAATATGACCTGACCTTCATTTGCAGATTTCTATGACGTTAATATATCTACTTAAAGAAAGGGAATGAAAGATAAAATATTATACATCATATGTAATTATAATAATAATAAGATGTACGATGTTATTATTGGAACTACTTATTCAAATATGTCAGTCTGTGCGTCAAAATAAAACGGTAATTGCTAATAATATTGACAATAATATATATATTTCAAATAAAACAGTGATAAGAGACGGAGTTATATGTAATGTAGTAGGGGTAACAGTTGAATAAGTAGATGTTTAGGTACGTGTTTGTGAATGGGAAGATGATAATATACCAAAAGAATCAAGAAAAATGACAATGATGTTTAAGTTTACTAACACAAAAGGATAGCTGAGATATACGATGAAAACGGAGTAAAATAACAAAAAAAAAATTGCTTACGAAGAAGGGAAAGGGGAACGGACTATTATTACTAAGTTATGTCAATGATGACTATATTATTTCTTTTTACCATGCATACTTCCATGATGATGCCTTTCGTCTCTGAGCTTCGGACTTCTTTACCCAATCTCGCCATTTAGGTAAACATGTGTCCCAGTTCTGATCATGATCTATACTTTCTGCTGTAGTACCTTCCGGACATTCACACCGACACCCAAGTCCGCTTTCTTTACTTGGACAATGACGATATAAATCATGTTGGTAACCAATGTCTTCAAAGTAATGGATTTCGTTGGTATCCAAGAACAGTCCTGCAGCAAGGGAATGTACTATATGGGTGATATTATATATATAATATATATGTATGTTTATTATTTCTCGCCTTTTTCTTCATCTCTATCTCCTTTCACAAGTTCTTTTTTATTTTCTATTTTATTTACCTGGTGCATCACCCCATCTTTCATAGAAAAACTTGCCAGTACTGTCCAAATAGTTGAAAAAATCGCGATATTGAGGGCTCCGCCATAGATCAAGTGATGCGATTTCAAAGTTTGACCAGAAATGACATAGGTTATAGTCTCCGTTCGACTCGTCTCTAAAATACGGAAACAGCTGACCAGGCTTATCCACATTGATATGTCGCGACCGCGCGTATTCTAATACCGTTTCCCATAAGGATGGAATGGTTTCGCGAAGTTCAAGGAGTGTTACGACAAATCCATACTTCTTACCATATTTTTGCATATATAAAAACGGATCATACGTAATATCACAGAAGAACTTGACTCCAGGCTCTACACGCCAATAGTAATCATACCTATTATTTATTCCCCCATTGTTATTTTAATTAGTAATTAATGTATGTGTATGTGTTACAATGATGACCATGATTATGTTCTGAGTAAATATGCGGGGTAAAAAAAAATGATGACAGTATTTGGATGGTGACGATGATATTTGGAAAACATTACACAAATGAAAAAAAAAGAAACCAATTGAACATACGAATAGTAAACTTACTTGTCAAGTAGAGGATGTCTAAAAAAGAACCCAGATTGATATCTGCACATGTGATGATAACTCTCCATACCACCATAAAACACTTGATCTGCTTCCATTTGTTGTCGGCATTGTTCTGCATAGGTCTGATTGACAAATGATGGATATCCCCAATGTTGGGGCGGTACAAATCCAAATTGCATATCAGCTCCTGGGGACGCTCGTTGCATAGCATGTTTAAACTCGTCCGTAAATGGTTCGTTGTTTAGGAATACATATGGATAATGGAAGTTTTTGTTGAACTTGTCTTCGAGATTGACAATCGTTGATGCAATGTCTTCTTGTTCCCTATTTTTTTTTATTTATATATACATACAGACACCCCAAGATCATTCACAGATATATTATACATTAGCATATATATATATATATTATAAGTAATTTTCTCGGTTTAACAGAAAACAACAGATAATTAACTAATTACCTATTACGAACTAAGATAACAAATGCAGCTTTTGCTTTTGTACGCGGAGGATTCATTTTAAGTTGTCGTTGTGGTAAACACACTTGTTCGTCATAGTTATTATAATAAGCAGAAGGTTGCATGGTTTTACTCACGCGTGGATGACTAGCAACATTGTATAAAATATAAAAGATCGCCACAAAGGCGATCGCCAAAAGCGGTTTCCTAGACAACGGTGAAAAAGGCCTCATCAGATGAGTTTAATCTCGTTGTCAATATTTTTTAAAAAAGTGTTTTTTTAATAATAGTAAAAAGTCGGTAGGACCCACACCTTTTTTTTTCGGTTTGTGATTGTCCGATTGATTGCTGATTATTGGGTGTCAATAATTTTATTTCAAATTTTTTAACTAAAGGAGTTTTTCTTTAATTTTTATGTTATGTGATGGATTGAGGTATTGACGTGATTACAAGAAGGATATAGATATATATATATATTTAAGTATTAGAATCATGATGATAATGGCGATGATGGTGCTGTAACTGGTCGTTGTTCTTCCTCGTCATCATCTTCTTGTTCATTTATAGTTGATTCAGTGTCCGGTTCTGCTGCTAACATACCATTCTTTGCCTTATTTAATTTTTCTTTCTCTTTGTCAACAGCTTTCCATGCCCTAAATAAATGATTATCGGTTCTGCCTGGAAAATATTGTGTAAGATAAGACCATCTACGCCCATGCTTTTCGATAAGTTCAACCAGTTTAGCAGTTTCCTAAAAAATAAATAAAACGCATAAGAACAACAATAGTGTGAGTCTTCGCTCTTGTATTACACACAACGTTGCCCATTTTTTTTTTACCTCAGAAGTAAAGACTGAAGTATTCAATCTTGGGTCAAGTACATTCATATATCGTTCTCTGCATTGCATATCTGTTCTTCCAGGTACATATCGTTGAACCTTGTTCCAATTACCCACACCATATGCCTCCACAGCTCCTTTAAGTGCATCATCTTCCTCTTTAGTCCATCGTTGTCGTCGTATAGCAGGACTAATACTTTTTGACCATCTTTGAAGACATTGATTACCAGTACGATCACCAATAATATATGCCACTTGTTGCCAATTTCTTTCACCCAATATTTCAACTGCTTGAGTTAATGCCTCGTCATCTTCCTTAGTCCATTTTCGTTTCGAATTGATATTATTGTGTTCAGACTGATAGTGAGAAAAACACTGAGATGCGGTACGGTTGGTATCGAGCTCAACAGCAATCTTTTCCCATTGCCCTTGATACCCATGAATATCGACTAATTCCATGAGAAGTTTTGATTCTGCTTTTGACCATGGTCTTTTGTTAATTTTTGGATGTTCTTGTGTCGTCCATTGAATAATACACTGCATAGGTGTTCGCGATTTGACATGAAGAGAACTGATACGATTCCAATCCAGTTTATCAACCTCAATGTTTTCAAGTGTTTCACTATTCATTTTATCAATTTCCCAAATTCTGTGTTCATCATTCCTATTAATTTCAATTGTTTCCTTGTAAGTTTACAGTTTTCTTTTTTTTTTTATTAGTATATCAATAAATTAAAAATAGACATATGTAACCACTTACCTTGATACAAGTTCAAAGACTAAAGCGCGTTGTGCTTCAATATGAATACCTGATAGTAACCTTTTTCGTTCTGACTTCGACCCTATATAAATATTTATAAATTGGTGATTCTCTAAAGTGGATAATATAAATCTTTTCGGAATAACTTACAGCTTCGTCTTTCTAACTCTACATCTTCATGAACACCTGCTCGAGTGGAGGAAGAGGATGTTATTGGAGGAGTCTATCGAATGGCAACAACAACAGTGATAATAATTAGCAAATATGTAGTAAAGGATGGTTATCAAACCTTTTCTAGTTACAATTAGAATATATACGAACCTCTCCTTTATCGTCAACAAAAAATTGAAATTTATTATCGTGCTTCTTATGCACTTCCAATCTTCGTTCTTGTGCCATGGATTCACGCATGGATAACATTCGACATTGTCGCTATTTTATAATATCCAGGTACTTGATATTAGTATCGTCTCTAAAATAAATAATTAAAACACTTTCTTACCATAAGAGCTTCGTTTTGTAAAATACGCTGTTTTATCCACGCAATTTGACCTATTGCTTCATTTTGCATTTCCCGATTTAATCTAAGTGCTTCAGCGATCGCAACATTAGAACCTTCAAGAGTATCAACACGAGGCGGATCGTCCAAATGGTGTAGTTCAAGTAGCGCATTAAGAACATCGTCAATTTGTTCTTCTACTTCCTCTTCTCCTTCGTTTTCTTTATCAGGAGATTGTTCACTTTGTAGAATTCTTGCTTCTTTTTCCTGTTCATCAGGTAGAATATTGTTAAAATCAAGTTTTACACTTTGGCGATTATCTGTTATTTCACTCTGTGGTGATTCTGTTGAATCATTTTGCTGAATGGTTGTTTCTTCTTCAGTGGGCGAAACATTTCTATCAAGTATTACTCCACGGGGATTGGGTTGTCTCTTTGTTACTTTTTTCTGTGATTTATTAGAATGATTGGATCGATCTTGTTGATTAGGATTGACAGTAATTGTTGCTTTCTGTTTTCTAGGTGTACTTTTTGTGCTTTGTTTTCGTGGTCGTTTAGTAACTTGTATTTCTTCTTCGTTGTACTGTACAGGTGTTTTTCGTTTTCGTAAATTATATTCTTTTGGCATTTTGTTTGAAAACAAAAGAAGAAAAAAAAGAGAAGGATGTGGCTGAAATACACTTTTGCCAATTGCATAAAATATTGATTATTTTCCTCAGTTCTTTTCGTCACTGACTTTTATGCATATAATTTCTTATAAAGGTAATTTATTCTGAAGTTCCATTAAGATAATATATATCATAGCAAACAGCATGACTAGCGATCTATAAGTTGCAAAGTCCCTTGTTGATACAAAAGACCCATACTATATTAACAAACACAGTTCATTTCTTTGTGTTGTTCTGACCAAAAAATAGAAGATTTTGCTTGTTTTTCGCTTTTGACCACTGGATCAATCCTATAAAGGCAAGTATAGCAAATACAAAAAAAAACTTAACTTCAGTTGCGAACACCCTCATCATTTGTGTAAATCCCTCATCTTCACAAGTGAATTTTGGTAGTTCTCAAAAGCGAAAAGAAATCACATATCATATGCAAACAAAATTGCTCGTAAATTAGGTTGTGTCCTGAAATGAATGTAAAATCCTGTAACACCATTAGCCTGCTTATCTGGTTTATACGTACTCATTGCTATGCTTAAAAGTTCCACACAGATAGCTTTCTTAGTACCATTGGTAAAAACGATACAAAATCTTTTAATAAATCAAAATCGTGGATTATTTATCTTGAATATCCTTCCTAATGAAGTATAATGGACGTGGTATCGTCAAGTTACTCGCCTTAGTTACGTTGTGCGACACTATTTTCTACTAATTACGTACTACAAATGTTGTTTCTGATATGTTCATTCTTTACTACATATTTTAGTCTAAAATATGTTGTCTTATTAAGCGGTAGATCAAAGTAGATTTACATGCCTATGGAGAAATGATTACTTTCTTCGGTACGTTATGGATTAAGAAAGTTACAATAATTTTCTGTTGAATCGATACTCTCCATATGTGAAAGTGTATTGCTGCTTTGGCGGAATATATGTTTAACTTTTGAGGCAGCTACAAAGCATACTGTGAGATTACATATTAATTATATTAAGTTGTACATACATACATATATTTACAACGTGGCTTATTGTTTAAGATCGTCTTGCTACGTACTGTTGGTTTACTTTTTAATGATACAAATAAATAACACTCATAATATTTTTAACAATGGGCCAATGAGTTGATCATTTAATCAATCCATAACAAAGAATGTGTTAATATTACATATGATAATACGATGAATAGCAATAATAATATATAGAAATAAGTTATATCAATAGTACAATCACATGCGTAGCGTATCTGATGATTAAGAACAAGTACGTACGTACATGAATGGAATTAAGAAAGAAGAAAAAGCGGGATAGATAAATTTTGGTGTAAAAGAGATGTTATTACCGAGCGATACGTTGATGTACTTTCATTTGATAACAAAGATGAACTACTGTAACATAGATAATTTTTATCCGTTGAATAAAAGAATTATGTATTGATAAACAAAGAGAAAAGCTGAGATGACATTTGTTGTTGATTTTACCAATCAAAAGAGTAAGATTATTTAACTATGTACAGTAAATATTTGGGCAAGATCATCGGTATTCTACTAAGGATTCAAAAATAATCGAGAGATTCTACCAGTTCAAATGAATGAAGGGTTCCTCTCGTACTGACTTCAATTACTGTTGAGATATCAATCCATCAGTAGGGTAAAACTAACCTGTCTCACGACGGTCTAAACCCAGCTCACGTTCCCTATTAGTGGGTGGGAATCAATGTACAACTACCGCATATCATCACTTTAATATTCTCCCACAATAATGTAAAAATGTACTGATACAGCTGTAAAATCATTACCATTGTCATACATATAAAGCATACAATGAATCATAATCCACCCATTTGTTCGTATAATAAAAAGTTTATTTTAAAAAAAAATTTAAAAGGCCAATGTATCAGTAAGTTGTATGAATTTCAAACAACCCGACAGGAAGCACGACGAGAACGTTCATTGGCAAAGCTTCCCAAAAAAAGTATTTATTCCCTCAGAAGCACGTGTATGTTGATCCCAAATGATGCGTTTTCAAATAGGAACGGATGAGATTGGATCTTGTCAAACATTATTCTTGCCACGCCATCTTGCCAAATGTTATCCTTGCCACCAATCTTTACCCGTCATGAATTGCCCGCCGACAAATCCAGACTTGCATCCTGCAACACCACGCACTTGTATTACCCTCCTCGAGAATACATGTATAGTCTCCTTTAGGTCATACTATACTGGTTTATAATAAATCCCCAAATGTTTGAATCACATCCCTCGTCAACATTATATAGAGCGCAAGATCCAGCTTGTTAACATACTTCTGGTTTTGCTTTGTACCTTGGTTTCCACAACTATCACTGATTTTGACACTATTGCTTGATATTAGTTTGACCAGAACCATATCAATTGGTACGCTTGGACAGAATCAAATAAAATTTGCAGGAGGTACAAAATGGGTTCACCCGGTTGCTTAAGGATTACTTTCATCTAGGCCAGTTGTGACAACCTTTCAACTTGAATCCAAAAGCCAAGTCACCGTCATCCAGTTGATAATTTGAACCACACCAAAAAACAAAGGTCCATGTCACTGATGGAATCATCCACCCGTTGGAATAGGTAGGTATCTTGTTAAAAAAGAAGCATTGCTGCCACTGGATGAAACTTTGCCTTGGACTAACGTTTCACCTACCCAGTTAAAATGGGCGTATTCGTGAGGCATTAGCGAATCGAAAGCACGTGAATTATCAACTATGGTTAGGATGATTTGACAATGCTGTCACTGCTGAGCAAATGCCTGGTAACAAATAGTAAAACCCGAGTCTTGTTGGTCTTTCACAAAATCAAAAGCGTGTACTGCTAGCAACCAGCACAACAAAACTCCTTCTTTTGTAAAATATGGAGAAAAAAAAATGATCGTTATTTGCAGCAACGGGTGTTCAACCATGACAACCGTTTAAACTGAAGGATTGTAGCCAACTTGAAAAGTTGCTGAAGTAAGATTGTTGCAGCATTTACTTCATTCTTAACAATACACAACAGCACGGAATGCCACGAAAGAACATTCTCCAATAAAAAGACTCACCATTAAAGTAACTGAATCCCTTTCACATGCATACTTGGATTTTACGCTTTCCATTGAAACTTGTATACCATAATCAGCTCAATTTTCCTTCCTTATTATTTCCATGAAAAAAGAAAAACAAGGTGTACCAATGGAAAACGTCAATAATCCGAACATGTCAAGCTTACGAAAAAAGTTGAACCGAATTTGTCAAGGAACAAGAGACATGTCCAAGAACAACCGTTTCAAAAGAACCGTTTGGGTAATGAAAGTTATATTATCATTCGAACCAAGCAGCATTCATAAAATAATACAAACACAATCATAAGTTGGAAAAAATTCCAAACCTCTTTTTTATTTCCAAAACCCATAAAGCGACTAACCACAAGTCAAAGAAAAAAAAAAGGCTGCTGTTTTTTCTTTTCTCAAAAGTTAAGGAAAAGAGGCGGCAATTATGAAATTACCTGAAACTTTTTCCTGGTTCTTTACCAAAGATTAGCCATAAGGTTAAGACTGCATGCTAGTTTCTTTTCTTCAAGAAAAAAAACGACGCGCATAATGTGGTAAGGTAGACTCCAGAACCATGGAAAGATGTAAAGAAAAGAAGAAGAGACTTTTCATTTTTTCGCTCGACTGCGCATTTTTGTAGAATTTCACCTGCCGCAGTAAAAATAGGCGCCAGCCAATTTGTTATCACTACCCAACAAGAAAGACTATGACAACTTATTTTCTATGATTTCCCCGTTATTGATACATAATACGTCCTTGATAATATTTTAGCAATATTATTTCCTTGTATAATGTATTTATAGACAGAAAACAACGCTATAATTCTTGGTGTGGATGGATCAACACAATGGATAAAAGTGCACAAGATGACATTGTATCGAAAAATAATAAAATAAAATACATATTCAATCTGTATTTTTTGGTTATTTTCTTAATAATGAACGGTCAATACATGTAAATAAAGCTGTAATATATCAGTAAGAGAAACTTTCACACGTAGCTCTACATAATACGATTTATAACCGATGTTCAATAGACTACATCTTTGCACAGTGGCTAAAGAGAGCAAAGAGAGAGCCAAATAAAAACCAAAGGCTTCGGTTGGGTGGCAGGGCCGAAAGGATAACAATCGTTGTAGTGAGTGAACTGTTTGTCCAATATATATAGGTCCTACTGATTGTATATTTTTTGTTGTCAAGCTAAATAAGCAAAAACAATCTTATTTCCCCCATATTACCTATATAAACTATTAATAGCTATATCAATATAGTGTATATACTCCTATTGTATCAAGAAAGTATAAATATTTTTTTAAGTACCCATGTACGTATATGATCAACAATGGTTATGAAGAAGCACAGATGCACTGATTAACAAATCATTTATAGTAAGTGATAGCTGACTTTCTGTTATTGCTGCATGAAAAATCAAAAATGACATTCATTTTGACATGTCTCTCCTGATTATTTTTAATTACTGTTTTGATGGAAAGGGAGATTTACTTGTTTAAATGATCCTTTTGATGAGGTGCTCAAGGAAGATCGTTCGAATCAATAATAGAAAAAAAAGAACTGGGTCCCAGGTATGTGGAAATGACATTTAATACATGATATATACAATAATGCAAAGCTTCCTTTATAGGACAGCTGTTACACACAGAGACACACATGTATCTCCCCCCCCCCAATTCAATTTTGGTCTTTGCGCAAACCCAACAAAAACTTCTTTATAAAGATATCAGCTTTTTTTATTTTTATTTTTTAAATCTCTTTCTCAGTTATGAACTGTTTTTATAAAAAAAACACAAATGACATTTGAAGCCTATATAACATTAGTAACTACTGATTCCTACGTTCCAGGAGCTCTTGTTCTCGCTCATCGTTTACTTGATCTCGGAACAACCAAACACCTCGCGTGTCTTATCACACCCAACATTTCAACCGTAGCGAGATCAGCCCTTTCCTCATTATTTCATGACTTAATCTTGGTGGATACAATAAAAAGTGATTCCATTGCCAACTTGTCTTTATTAGGTCGTTTAGACTTGATAGAAACATTAACAAAATTACACGTGTTTCGTCTTGAACAATTTGACAAAGTGGTGTTTTTAGATGCAGATACATATCCAATAAAGCTTATCGACGAGTTATTTGAAAGACCATCATTTTCAGCTGCTCCAGATATTGGTTGGCCAGATTGTTTTAATTCAGGAGTATTTGTGGTCGAACCATCTATAGCAATGTATTCTGATTTGATACAATTGGCCTCAGAAAAAGGATCTTTTGATGGTTAGTATTAAAAAAAATCTTTTTTGGAAAGAGTAGTCAATAAAATATTATTTAACAAAATTTGGTGCTGGGTATATTTAAGGAAAATAAAGTAAAGTTATTTGTTGTTGTTTTTTTAATGATATTGGATATATGTGGCATTTCATATAATAATAGGTGGTGATCAAGGTTTACTCAATACCTATTTTAGTAACTGGCCAGAAACATCCCA
The DNA here is from genome assembly GCA_025093555.1 of Circinella umbellata. Lineage (NCBI taxonomy): Eukaryota > Fungi > Mucoromycota > Mucoromycetes > Mucorales > Lichtheimiaceae > Circinella > Circinella umbellata. The sequence goes on along the minus strand of JAIWNF010000012.1, from coordinate 759,114 downwards.
ACATCGGCTCCCTTTTACATATAATACAACACCTTCTACTTCATACAGGTAAAAATAATATTATAATTATAACTATTATAGATATAAAAGTTGTCAGTGAATTAATATATCAATCAATTATTTACAATATGTAAAAGTTATGCGCCAGCCTATGTAGAATTCCGAGATAAAATTTCAGTTGTTCATTTCATTGGAAAACAAAAGCCATGGCATTATCAACGATTTGCAGATAAGACTATTTTTCAACATGATAATAAAAATGATCACATTCAACTTTGGTGGAATACTTGGGATAGGCATTATGATAAGGTATATAAAAACAAAGATTGTTTTATAGTGGTTAGGAAAGAGTAGTAGATAAATGAATAAAAAAAATTAAACAAAGATAGCATTTTCTGAATTTTTAGTTCACACCGTTGTCCTTGTTATCTATGCAACAACAAAAAATGTCATCGTTATCATTGTCACCAACAAAAACAATAGCAGTAACCCATAATAAAATTATAAATACAAAAGAAAATATAGAGGCTCAATCTATCTGGCATAATATACCCTCATCGACACCATCATCAAGCAGAGATAATTTATCGAGTATTTCTATTCAACATCATCAGTTTAAAGTAAGATAGATTATCCAAGATCGTTGCACAAGTAGAGTATTCTTTTTAACTAGTAGCTTTAATTTTTATCTTAGACAAGAATAATACCTGAAGATCATGCACATTCCATACAAGATAATATTAATACCCCAAAGGTTACTCAAACGTATCACCATGATATTGATTCTTTTTCTGATAAGACTACTCAACAAAAACAAATACATTCTTCTTCCTCCTCCTCCGCCATTATCTCAAAAGGAGTAACCCCAACAGACAAACAAATATCATCTTCAAACAAACAATATATATTTTCACAGAAAACAAATATTGCAGAAGCTACTATGCTTGAATTTGAACTTGATTATAATGAACGTTATTCCTTATAGATAATAAAAATTAATAAAAAAAAAAAAGAGAACCATGTACATGCAAGTTTATTTCTTTATATGTGTTTTTTTTTTGTGTCGATAATAATTTATATAGGTACGTATATATAATTTCTAAAATTTCTGTATCTTTTTAAAGTTCATCATGTTTACGGTGTTCTTCATTGGAATCTTGTTCTTGTTCTGGTTGTTTTTCAATGATTGGTTCATCATCACTTTCTTTTTTCTTATCATTTTCATCAGTCACAGGTTCTTGTTCTTCAGTATTTTCATTCTTTGGTACTTTCTTTTTGGTTTTTGGTTTCTTCTTTTTCATTAATTTCATCAATGCTTCATCTAATTCACGACATTGTTTGTTGACATCTACACCAGTAAAGACAGGATCCAAATGATGATCTCGTTTTTCCTGGGCAGTCACTGCTTCAATCTTCCAAGTATCGACCTGATTAGCAAGATCTAAAACAGCATCTAATTCTTCATCTGTATGATATCTTTCTTCTTCTGGTGTATTGCTACGAATATTATCAACAAATACACGAGCTAACTGAACACTAGTCTCAATACGCTTAATATTACCATCTCGGTCAAGATATTCTTGACGACGGAAAGTAATAGGCTTTTCCAATGTTCTAAAAAAAAATAGTTCAATGCACATAATCAATATATATGATCTTTCTCTTTCTCTCTCTCTCTCTCTGTTCCCTCATCCCCTAGAAAATGAAAAGAAACTTACTGAAGTTTCTTTAAACGATCAATATATTCTTTAGTATCTGCAGTTTCACCATCATCATATAACCAATCTGAAGTTTCAGAAAGTTGTTCACGTAAATGATCTTGTTGTTCTTCAGTTGATACAATACCAACGGTATCATCATATAAAAAGTCTTGAATACGATAAACAAAAGATTCTAAATTATTGCGAGATTCTTCACGTAAACGACGCTTTTCATCCAATGTGTCAAGGATACGGATACTAAATTTAGAAAAAAAAAGTTTTTTTTTGGGGGGTGGGAGCAGTGAGTTTTGGGGGGGGATTGAGGAATTTTTAATGGTCACACAAAAACTATTTTTGGGAATCGCCCGCACAGACCAACACATTTTTTTAATACTTTACCGTTGACGTGCTTCTGTCTTTTCTTCAGTTGACATAGCAACAGGACCAGCACCAATAAATTCAATATTCAATGGGACCTTTTTTAAAATAGGTTCTTTTGGTTTATTAGTCTTTTCTTCTTTTTCTTCTTCAGTAGTAGTTTTCTTTTCGGTTTTCTTTTCAGATTCAGTGTTATTTTGATCAGCTTGAACAGTCTATTATAATAATAATAGAGTCAGAAATAATATATAAATATACATTTTTTCATTTATTTATTTATTTTTTTTACCTCCTTTGCTGTTTCTTCATTAGATTGAGTTTCTTCTTCCTTGGAACCAAAGAATGACTTGACTTTATCTAATGAAAAAAAAAAGGTTTAATAATGTTTTATTCTCCAATTCAAATAAAAATGAAAATCAAATTGTTTACCAGAGAAACTAGATCCATTGTCCTTTGCTTGGAAGCTCAAACTAGCTTCAGGAACGGAGAGGAGTCCTGAATTAGACAATTCAATGGAAACACGAACTTTAGGAGGTTGTTCAGCTGAATTGATTTCATCCTTATATTTTTCTAAAGCCTCAGTTAACCCAGTTACTTTAACTTTGGCAATTTGATCAAGTTCAGTTTCACTAGTAAAAATATAAATTAGATTCATCTTTTTTAAAATACTTTGAAAACAAATAAAAACTTACACATCTTCTTCATCAACTGGTTTTCCATACTTGACATCAAATTCAAAATCACTTTGACGTTTAAAGGTCATAATCTTACGGGTACCAATGGAACCAAATTCATTGAATAATGTAGTATGAATAGGTTGACGGCCTGTATATATCATAGTTATCCAGTAAGTAAAAAAAAATAAACAACATAATCCTCTTCTCTTCCCCCCCCCACAATTAATTATTATAAATATAAATATATACCTAAATGTTCATCTTCAGGATGATAAATAACTTCAATAGGAAATACAGTAATATCCTTAATAACAATTTGTTTGGTGAGTCGGAATTGTTTGCTAAGAGAAGCGCCACGGAATGCAGCACCCAATACAGCTGCTTCATCACCATTGACATTCTTTGCAATCTTTTGACTAATATTATAATATTTTGACTTGGTACATTAATAATGTCTTTTATATACTTGATCTATTTAATTCAATTGGATCAAAAACTTACGTTCCAACAACTGCACCAAGATTTTTTTGAACAGCAGGAATACGAACACTGCCTCCAACAAGAACAAGAGATTTGATATCATCCTAAAGAGAGAGGAAAAAATTCCAATAATAAGTTTAATACTTATTCTCAATCTATTATATATATGCAATAAATAATAATAATAATAATAATAATGATTTTCTATAACTTACAGGTTTCATATTATTAGCTTTGAGTGCTGTGACAATTGGACCAGGAACACGTTCAAGTAAATCAGCACAAAGACGTTCAAGTTCTCCACGAGTCACTTTAACCTTAAAGTCAACATCTTCATAAAGACTTTCCAACTTATTTATAAATTAGCATACAATTTTTTTTTACTTACAATCCCAATATCTAAAAATCCTTTCCCTTCCCCCCCCGCCGCCATGATAATAATACAATGTAAATTATGATATTTTACCGAAGCCATTGTTTCAGTGTTGGCACTAAGGATTTGTTTAACACGATTTGCTTCACCAAGTAAACGAGTCATGGCATTTCCAGATTGTCTAATATCCAATGAAGGATTTTTTTCATTGAATTTATCGGCCAACATATTTTGTAAACGAATATCAAATTCATGACCACCCAAAGTACGATCAAATCCAACAGCCTTGACTTCTAATTGAGGAACTTTACGAGTTGTTTTACCTTCCTTTTGTTCTACAATAGAAAAGGAAACAAGTGATGCAACAGTAGAACCTGCACCCATGTCGTAAAAAATATGATATTCAGGTGTGGTGGTAAAATCTCTATTCATAGCATATTGAAGTGCAACGGCTGTTTCATCATGAATCAAGGATAATACATTTAATCCTGCTAATTCAGCAGCATCTAAAATGGCTTGACGTTCATATTGTGTTGCGAATGGTGTCACCTATATATATATATATATAAATCATCCCAGCAAATGAGTAAATCATTTTGATCTATTCGTTTCTTCCCTTATTTTATAGATCGTCTAAAAGACATCTTCCCTTTCCTCCCTCTCTACCAAATCCAATGATAATATAAGTGTACATCTTATAATTATTTTACCGTAATAACAACATCTTTAACATCTTCTCCAGCAGTATTCTTTGCTTGTTGTCGAGCATTTTGAAATTGATAAGCAATTAATTCTTCAACAGATAATTCCATTTTTTCGTTATGTTTAAAAAAAACAGAATTTCGATCAGGATGAGGTGACATATTATTGGAAAATCGATTACGATATTCAATACAATGTTTATCTTCATAAGGTTTTCCAATAAGACTTTTCAAGTTGGAATAAGTTAAATGAGGAAATCGACCCGACTATACATATAAAAGGGGGGAGGGAAGGAAAGAAAAGTCAGTTTATATGTATATATATATATATATATATTGAGCTAAAAAGAAAACTTATTTTTTTTTTACCAATGCTACGGCGTCTGAACCATATAAACGTTCGTCATCACGAATAGTAACTATAGCTTGTGTTTTACGTTTTGAATCCTTATTTAACGCGACATCTAGAGGAATACCAGGTTTGATGAGACCCACTTTAAACCATTCTGCACCATAATCGATTGACATGACAGCTGCTTGTGCTTGGTCACTCAAAAGTGACAGCACCATGGCAAGAACAAAGCATAGTATTGCTACAATGCGTCGTGGCGATGCCATTTTTTTTCTCGTTTTAAAATATATTTAATAACAAAAAAAATAGAGTTATAAGAGTATAGATCTCAGGAGAAAGGAAAGAAAAGAAGCAAGTAGAAACAAGTTAATTATATTTAAAATAGCTTTAACTAACTCCAACTTGTTCCAAAATCATTGGCTAGATATAGCGGAATCCCAACTGGAAAATATAGGGAAACAGAGACCTTTTTTTTCCTCTTACTGTAAACTGTGTGTACTTTCAACAAAACTTTGACACGTTTATTATTAATGTAAACCTTATTAAATAAAAAAGTAGATGGAACACTTGTTGATACAAATACTAAGCTTAATATTTATTTATATATGGTTAGTTTTTTATTCAATAAATAAATTGCTTTAAGTATATGAAGGATTTCTATTTCATTCTATATTGATAAAGATAATAATATAATATATAGTGTTGCTTGACACCTTAATCGTTATAATCGTTTCTTAATAAGCTTTTACGTATATAATACTTATCATCATCATATCAGCATAAATGACATTCAAATAATAAAAACTACATGTATTTATAAAGATACAAACATTATATATGAAAGATTATCCTATTATCCTATTCTTCACTCTAAAATTATTACACTGACATCCACACCTCTTTTTCATTTTATGCGTAATTCATCGGAGGGGGGGAGAGGGTCATTAAAACCCTTTTTCTTTTTTTTTACAAATAAGGAAATTCCCATTCTCACCACTTTTTTTTTTTGAACTCACTTTCTCTCTCTCTCTTTTTTGTAAGTTGTTAGAGAACTGATCATGAAAGAAGTTTCAACTACTGAAGGTTTGCATGTTTATTCTTAATTAAAATAATGAGAACTTTAAAAAACAAACAAAAAAAAAGAACTTTTACTAATGTGGAATAAAAATATAGATGATTCGAACCTTCTTGTAATTATTTTAGACACAAATCCATTTGTTTGGGCAGAATCAGCAAAAGCACCACATACACCACTTTCTTTAGACGATGCTTTAAGACAAGTGTTGATCTTTATTAATGCTCATTTAGCATTAAAATATAATAATAAAGTAGTTGTTATTGCTAGTCATGTGGGTCATAGGTATATAAATATATAAATATATACTACACACGCGATCTAGTATTAAGTACTAATAATAATTATAGTAAATTTCTCTATCCAATATCAGATGATGAAATAACCAAACATAGAATTAGTGGCGAACGTAATGCCAATATGTATCCTAATTTTCAATTTGTTATGGATCAAATTGTTGCTAGTTTACAAGACCTATTATCAAATACAGATGTATCCTTTTTAGAAAAAGATAGTGGTACTTCATCCATGATTACAGGTGCATTTTCAATGGCATTATGTTGTAAGTTATTTTTAAGGAAAAACAATAGTTACTTTTTTTTAAAAAAAAAAAAGACCTAATCTTTATATATTTATATTAAGACATACATCGAATAACAAAAAATGATGATTTGGGTCATATTAAACCACGTATCATGATTTTATCATTATCACCTGATTCTGCTGCGCATTATATTCCATTAATGAATTGTATTTTCTCTGCTCAAAAAGCTGTAAGTTATATTTATATATATATGATCATACAGCTTATATATATATGCTAATAATAATGATAATGATAAAATGAATAGGCCATTCCAGTGGATGTATGTAAAGTTTATGGTGAAGAAACTGCATTTTTACAACAAGCAGCTAATATCACAGGTGGTATTTATGTTCAAGTTGAAAATCCACAATCATTATTACAATATTTGATGGTAAATAATATTATATATGATTAAAAAGGTGGGGGGAAGGGGAGAAGACAAACTTTTCAATTTATATACTAAATAATAAAATCCATCTTCCTTCTAGTTTGCATTTCTTCCTGAAAGATATACACGTAAATTCTTAAATCTTCCAAATCAAGATCAAGTAGATTTTCGAGCTGCTTGTTTCTGTCATAAAAAAATTGTTGATATAGGATATGTTTGTTCTGTATGTTTATCCAGTAAGTATGGTTAACCCCAGTTTTCTTTTTATATGTAAAGATTCTTAATTAATAATAATTATTATTTTTGATTTAGTTTTCTGTTCTTGGTCACCTGTTTGTACTACTTGCAAGTAAGTTTATTACTCTAACTATGTAGTAAAATAACAACTAACATTATTATTATTATTATTATTATTATTATAGAACAAAATTTGCATTTAGACCTATGGTACCACCATCACCTATGCGTGGAAAACCAAGTCCAATTTCCAAATGATCATCGAATAACACCCCTTCTTCAATCATATCATTCATAAAAAAAAAGAAAAAAAGGCAATTCATTTTTCACTCTTTTGCATTCATAAACATACCAATCATCCCCCCCCACTTCAATAAACCAAATAAAATATGTCATAATTCTTTGAAACAACAGACCTCCTGAAAATAAAAACAATAGGGCTTTTTTTTTATATTTTGATTCAATATCCTAGATACGTATTATGATTAAGATAATAATATCGATTCTCATACGTATTCCTACCACCAGATTATGTAATAATTTAATGACCTGACACACTCATTTAAGATATTAATCCTCCTGTTTCTGAAAACCCGATGATGAAAAAAAAAAGGTATGTATGAAAGAAAAAAAAAATGAATAAAATAAAATAATAATGGTTACAGAAAAGAAACGTTTTTTTTTTTTTAGTTGTCAACTCTTTTTTTTTTTTCTTCTGTAAAAATAAAATAAAAAAAGTTAAAAAAAAAACCAAATACGTAGTAGAGGGAATAAAAAAAAAAGCTTCTTGGTTTACAAATAGAATGTGTTTGTGTGTATGCGTTGTTATGGTAAAAAAAAATGCGTTGCAAGTAGAACGGTTTGGTTGTTGTGATATAATAATAATAATAAAAATAATAAAAGTAATAATAAACGAAATGGTGGTGTTGTGTTTGAAAGGTTCTAATCATTTCCAATTAAAAAAAATTAATGAACTTACCAAAAACAATAACAAAAAAGAATAGAGTAAAGAAAGGGGAATAAAAAGGGAATAGTGAAGAAGTTAAAACTATATTCTTTTCTTTAAGAAAAAAAAAGAAAGTCAAATCAAAGAGGTAGAGAGCTAGATTTGTAATTGACAAAAGAAAAAGGAGATAGAGAAATTACAAAATAAAAAGATATCACCCTACGTGAATGGGGAGAAGAGACGTAGATGGAAGAATAATATTATATATATATATATATAAACTTGTATATACATATTAAGTGCAGTTATTACAAGTGACAATGGAACAAAGACTATACCAAAAACCACCTTTACGAACTGATTCAGCATCACGACCACCATTTGAATGATGTAATGCATTGGTATCAACATTTTGATATGTTACGGGTTGGTTGTTTACCATCATTCCTTGAGATGATCTATAAGGGTTACTATGGTGATGATGATTCATACGTTGCTTAGATTGTCGATGACCCGAATCACGTTTACCATTGGTCCATCCAATATTTCCTCCTCCTGCTCCTCCACCAGCTACATTATTAAGTGCAGCTACTGCACCATGTCGTTCCGATTGATTACGGTGTAAAGAAGAACGATGCTATTTTAGAAAATATATATTAGTTACAATAGTTGTATTAAAGATAGAAGAGTATTCTTTTTTTTTACCTCCCATCCTTTGCCATTATTTAATAGCATCCAATCATAAACACCATCATCCGTTTCGCCAATTGTCTTTAATACACGATTAAATAAATCACGTAAGAAATCATAATCGGGCTTTTCTTCAAAGCCGAGTTTCCGAGAATATTGCAAGTACATTCCAAACTCCTCTAAAAATCGGCAATAAGTTTTTTTTTTAGTATTTCTTTTTTGTTCATATAATATTTTTTTTGCATTAAATTGGGGGAATGCTTTTCTTTACCTGGATATCCTTCACATAAATCCTTTACTGCTGTAGTTTGTTTTTTCTCACCAATTTTTTCATATTTTTGTTTATTGGTTGCTGCTTTTAATCCTTGCCATGGTAAAGCACCTCTTAAAAAATACATAAATACATGTCCAAGAGATTCCAGATCATCTCGTCGTGATTGTTCTATATAGAAAAGAAAAAAAAAAAAAGTCAGTTCAGTTTTTTAATTACATTCAATAAGAATTTTTACCTCTTCCTAAATGTGTATTGATACTCATATAACGCGCTGTGCCAGATAAACTTTTACGTTCACGATAAGGAATGTGTATTCTTGTTTTTGGATCACGATATTGTTTCGCCATACCAAAATCAATCATATAGATCACATTGGCATTTTTTGAACCTGGTCGTCCGATCAAAAAGTTATCAGGTTTAATATCTCTGTAAATTAAGTTTTTTTCATGTATGCTTTGAACTCGTGTTATCTATTTATTATTATTATTATTATTATTATTATTTGGTTCAGTCGTTACCATTCCGTTACTCTTTTCTATTTAAATTTATTTTTGATAATGAAACGAAAGAAAAGAATGTGTGTGTGTGTGTGTGTGTGTGTGTATTTTTACCATTTGTTTTGCAAGCATAGCAACAGTTTTTACACTAAATCGTCGACTACACATATCGAATAAATCTTCTAAACTTGGTCCTAACATATCTATTACCAAAATATTATGTAGACCTTCTTGACCAAAATAATAAGCTGTTGGTATTCCATCTAGAAATAAAATAAATAAATTATCAGGGTCACTATTTTTCCCTCTTTCCTTTCCTCCCCCCCCTAGAATGTAACAAAATAAAAAAAAACAAATATAACAACAAGCAAAAAAAAATACATACTTAACCCAGCAAGGATTTTATAAGTTCGATATTCATCACGTAATTGAGGTGCATCTGATTTCCGTGGTTCAAATTTAATAGCAACTTGTTGGTTATTTAAAAGGTTTGTTCCTGGGGGGAATTTATTTATATAAATAATAATACTGTATGAGGGCTCTTTTTTTTTGTCTATTGTGTATGGAATATATATGTATATATGTATATATTGTTGACTGTATAGTGCTTTCGGAGAGTATTATTATCCCCCATTTTTACCTTCATAAATAATGCCAAAGCTTCCTTCACCAATCTTACGACCTACTCGATAATGAACACCTACTACGTTCGAGGATGAAGTTACAGCAGTCGAACTAGAACGTTGTGAATGACGGGAATGATTCGCCGTCATCCTTTTATGTTTATTGTTGTGTATAATGGTTGAAAAAGTTGGTGTGGGTAAGAAAAAAAAGTGGGAGAGAAAGAAAAAAAAAAAAAAAAAAGAGAGAGAGAAAGAAAGAGGTAGGGTTTTACCGCGCGCTTTTTTTCTTTTCTGCTAAAGTTTTTTTTTTTTTTTTTTGTCCTTTCAAAAAAAAAAAAAAAAATATAGGAGGAAGAAAAGAAACTCTTTTTTTTTATTATTTGCTAATGAATTTTTCTTTTTTTTGATAAACTGAAATGAAAACACGTTTGAATTGAAAAAAAAAAAAGTCGAAAAGAAAGGGATTTATGTGTGTGAGTATGAGTGTTTGTGTATGTTTGTGTATGTTTGCTAACCAAAGATATGTACGTGGTGCAGTAACTCTAGTCACCGTATTTAATATTACATCAAAATGAAACCTTTTTTACTTTCTACTCGAATAGCAACAATATGAATAATTAAAGGGTTAATACATTTTTAACTCCTTATATTTTAATACACTATATTTAACGATGAAGAAGTATCAAGTATTTAATCTTATCTTTTTTGATCATATCAAGAGTAAAAAACAATGATTGGTTCTCAATCAAAAGTACACTTGCATCTCTTTGTACTACCACCATTTTTTTTTCGCTTCAACTATGTGGGACACATTAAAAAAATAAGACATGCCTGTAGGTAAATAAGGAGTGAATAACCAAATCATTTAATTATTTTCCCTCAATAAATATTGCTTGTTTCTATGTACACAAATGAAAAATAAGAGTTTCTATCATTCATAAATTATTTTCTTTTTTCTATTGTTGACCAGTGGATCCAAATCCACCTGCTCCTCGATCCGTATCATCCAAATTCTATAGCATTTAAAATTGTTTTTGATTTTAGATATAAAAGTGAGTTACAAAAGATAAAAAATATCAAGTTACCTCTACTTCAATAACATCAGGTGTATAAATACGTTCCAAGACTAATTGGGCAACGCGATCACCTTTCTTGACTAAAAATATAAAAGAATGGAGTGAGAACATAATACAAACAAGCCCTCTCTATAATGCTTTTTTTTTACCTTCATAATCAACTTTAGAGAAATTAAACATAACAACACCAACAGGACCACGGTAATCAGCATCAATGACGCCAGCACCTGTATCTAAAAAGTGTTTGGCAGCCAATCCAGAACGTGGAGCAACACGACCATAGCAACCTTCAGGAACTGCAATAGATATATCAGTAGGTACAATTATTTTGCCTTGAGCAGGAATCACAATATCGGCAGCACTAAATTGTAAATTATAGATTTTGACAGGTTATATTAAAAAAAAGGATCCATTTATCTATTCATGAAATGAGAGAAAAAAAAGGGGTTTTTTTTTATTTCTGGTACCTGTACAAATCATAACCAGCAGCAGCAATGGATCCACGAGTGGGAATCTTTGCATTTTCAGAAAGGCGTTTTACTAAAAGACGTGGCATGACAGTCATGTTTGTATTTATTATAATAAAATAAGAAACTAAAGAAAAAAAAAAAGGGGGGGAAGCAAAAAAAAGTCGCGTCTTTGTTCTTTTTTTAAAATCGCGTTATCGGGCGTTAATGACAGCGGAAAAAAAACGCGTTGCTTAGCAAAAAAAAAACTGAGATTTCGAGTCCCAATGGAATGAATTATTGTATGATTTCATTTTATTAATATTATCAATTTATTCTCTCTACAACTTTTTTGGGGATGCATAATGATGATTGGAAAGGGCAAGTGGGGAATTATTATGAAAATAAAAGAATAAATAAAAAAAGAACTCTGTTGTATACATGTGTGAATGCTATAAAAAAAAAATAGGAACAAAAATTGAGTGGGGGTAAAAAAATGTGTTATAGGTAATAATTTTTTTTCTTTTCTTTTTTTCTCAGGATCGAGGAGAAGGGAGTATGTTAAGAATAATAAATAAATATATGTACAAAATAGAATTAATATATAAAATTATAATGAGGAAGAGTTAGTAGCAGCAAGTCTATTGTTTGAATGTTGTTGTTGTTGTTGTTGTTGTTCCTGTTCTTGTCGACGATCAGCAAAAAATCTTTTACCAAGTTCGTAACTTGAAATCATGATGGCGCAAGAAGGTGCAACTTTGACGACACGAGGTACGACACCTATATATACTATTATTAATATTCCCCCCTTTAAAAAGAACAACAATCTCAAAAGCAAAATGAAAAATTCACACACCTTTAAAAAAACCACCATAACCTTCTTCAAGAAGAGTTTTTCTAACCAATCGACTAATTCGTGCATCATCACCTGAATTCACTTGTCGTTGTGTTTTAATTACGTCAAAAGGTGTGGTAACGACGGCAGCAAACTATTTATATATTATATTATATTAATTCAATTTATTTCATCACACACACATACACACACATACACAACAGCGAAATAAAAAATTAATCTTTACCATTCCAGAAGAAGCACCAGCAATAAATGAACTTTGGAAATTTGATAGGGTATCTTGATTCGAATTTTTACTATTGAGATGATGTTTAATTTTTTCATAACCCATCCAATAGAAAGCAGAAAATGGTACATCTCGAAGCATAGTTGGTACTAATCCTCGCCATAAAGAAATAAGTCCTTCTCTTTGAATCATTTGTTTAATTCCTCTCCATACATCCGGAACTCCTTGACTACCATGTATTGCTTGCATACGTGTTCTGAATAATTCAATAGGTGAAATAAAAGCGGCGGCGAATGCTAGATAGATAGTTTCATGCAAAAAAAATTAAAATAAATTAAATCAAATCAAATCAAATCCAAGAACCCTCCCCCCCCCGCCAAAGGTTTTTTTTTTCCATTTCGATTTTTCGACAAAAGGAAACTTACTTCTTGCAACACCTCCAGCCCATAATGGTGAATAGTCATGAACTGCTGTATCTCCAAATCGGGATTGTTTAATTTGATCGCGAATATAATCATAACCCACAAAATAGATTACTGTAGAAGGAATGGCCATGACTAATCCTGCTGAAAGACCCCGAAATAATGCCAAAGGACCTTCATTACGAACAATTTTAACTAATCCGTCCTATTATTCCAAAATATATAAATTAGATAAAAAAAAAATGAGCCCTTTTTTTTTTTTTACTTAAAAAGACAAGTAACTTACAGCTGTACCATTCAAATGGCGATAACCATGTGCTTCTTGACTTTGTAGTCTTGTCTTAACAACGTCCAATGGTGTCACTATTAAATAAATAATAATAAGTATATATATATATATATATATAAAACAAAAGGTTGAAAAACGTACTTAGAGTAGAAGTAACAAGAGCACCCGCACAAGCAGAAATCATTCTTTCGGTAGAAGACGCTTGATTTATAGTTCCAGGTCTAATCTTGATTTGTTCATGTTGAAAAGGTGTTGAATTTTCAATTATTTCCAATTCTGAAGTATCTGTCATATTATATAACACAAATTAATAGTAGTACAGAGAAAGAACGGGGGAAAAAAAAAAGAGAGAGAAAGAGAGATAGTAAAAAAAAAAAAAGACGTCAAAATAATAAAAAAAGCTATAAAACAAAGTTTTCTATATTTTTCTTTCTCTTTCTGGATAATTATTAAAAAAAAGAAAAAGAAAAAATATTATTCGAGGGAAATGTGCCCCAATTTACATATAAAGAGCCATATCGGGAACTGTAAAAATTGATCATCTTTAAGTGTTTTGTTTGGTCGAAATTTTTTCATGCAGTCTTATACATAAGAAAAACGAAATATAGAAATTATATCCATTTCCAAATAAACAATTGATCCTATTTATTGGAGCAATATATATTAAATGGCGCACATCATCGGATTATTCTCAAGTACACACTATTCTTTTCTTTATGTACGTATCATAGAAACAATGAAAAAATAAATCATCGGGATAACCGGATTCAGGTATGAGTCATCGTCATCACTATGGTTATAAATTGATATACTAATCAATAATTATGGGAGAAAAATAAAAAGCAATTTTTTTTTTTTTTTTTACCAATGAAGACAAGATAACAGATACATGTATAAAGATGTTGTCAAAAGAAAAAATTTAAACCAGTGCAACCCGATTTAGATTATAATTACTGGGGAATATTTTTAGTGGCGATAAAATATTTATAATTTCTATTGATAATAGTTCTATAATAAAGACGGGAAAATGAGAGTGTTCGATTGTTTATATATTTGATTATGATTGATGGTTCTTTAGAAAGAAGACAAAGTGATTATTTGGGGGGGAAGGGAAGAAAAGTTAGAAAATACTCTTTAGTGGCGAGATGAAGGGGAGATTCTTTTCTTTGTACAAGGTGCAAAAAGAAAAAAATAACTGTGGGAGTTGGTTCTCAATAAAAAACTTTACCATGCTTTGCTGCATTTATTGTATACGCATGGTAGGCACACACACTGGGAATAAACGGGATTAATACGTATGGAACGATTAAAAATAAAAATAAAAAAAAAAGGTCTGATTTATTATCAAAAAAAGAGGTCCTGATTCCAAATATATTTTTTATACAACCTAATTATGTATGATGTTTTTTTTTTCTGTTGATTTAAATGTCTGTATTTAATTGATTATTGATTTCATGTATTAGAAAATTAATAATACTAATAATAATAATAAAAAGAAAAAAGAAGTGCGCACAATAGTAAACTTTTTTTTTTTTTTTGATTAAAAGGAAAAAAAAAAAGATGACGCGAAAAATTTACAGCAGAAAAAAAAAGAGAAAAAAAAAAAAGAGGAGAAAAGATAAAAAAAAGAAAAAACTAGGGGGCTGCGTGTGTGTGTGTGTGTGTGTTTATGAGTGTATTGATTCATCAGGAAAAGATATTTGTATGTGCGTGATTTGGTTATTATTGAATTTATAGGTGTGTAGGTTGATTGGTTGGGTTGACTGTGTGTGATTACAATAATTTGGGTACCTTTATTCTCCATTCAACTTTTAAAAAAAAATGGAGTGAGTGAGTGGTATGATCTACTGATATGATATTTCAAACAAGTAACAAAAAAAAAACATTCCTTTTTTACTTACAAATTTTGCCTTTTCAGCTTCATAACGCTTCTTATCCGCTTCTGCCTTATCTTTATAGGGCTATAATAATAATAATAACAAGTATTAAGTTTTATTTATAAAAGATAATGGTATACCCCCTCTTCATCATCTATCAAGAATTCAATTATTATATCTTACCTGCTTGTCATCTTCGCTCATACTCTTCCATTTTTCACCAAGTAATTTTCCAATTTGACCTATAATGATTGTTATTATTAATACTCGTTTGATGATTTGAACATATAATAATTATCATTTTGCCATGGCAACGAGACTTATGAACATACCAAATGCAGCATCTGGATTCTCTTGTTGAACGGTAGTTCGTTGTGCTTGTGAAAAGAACATATATGCTGACAAGCCGCGCTTTGGTGCATTTG
The DNA here is from genome assembly GCA_025093555.1 of Circinella umbellata. Taxonomy (NCBI): domain Eukaryota; kingdom Fungi; phylum Mucoromycota; class Mucoromycetes; order Mucorales; family Lichtheimiaceae; genus Circinella; species Circinella umbellata. The sequence goes on along the minus strand of JAIWNF010000012.1, from coordinate 743,520 downwards.
GATCTTTTTTTCCTCTTTTACCTCGCTTAGTATCGGCACCTTTGGCACCTTTATTACTTGCTTTTGATTCTTTTGGCATGTTTGAATTCTTTTTTTTTTGTAACGCGTAAGAGTAATATATCAATTTAATACAATAACAAAAAGAGAGCGCGTTTTTTTTTAATAAAGATATTGATGAATTATATATGTTTCAATAACAAAATCTCTCCTTTTTTTTTATTATTATTATTACGCGCTTAATCTTTTATAAGAGAGCTGAAAAAATATAAACTTACTAGTATTGAAAAATAAAAAGTGAAAAGTAAGAAAGAAAAGAAAGAAAGAAAAAAAAAAAAAAGGCGTGAGCTAAAGGCTGGAAGAGTAAAAAAAAAAAAAAAAAAAAGTAAGGGTTGTGTACCTCTGTCCGGTCTGTGATATTGTATGTGCACTAAATGGTAATATATTACAGTTTGGGGGGGGGATTACCTGCCTTTTTATTATGAAAGATTTTCTCTCTCTATACTCAGCAGAAAAAACTAATATAATAAGGGGGTGGGCAAAAAAAAAACTTGTTGGGTCAAGTGCGAATATGCTCTCTCTCTCTCTCTCTCTATATATATATATATATATATGGGAGTGCGCTCCTGTGTGTGTGTAGGCGCTTGATATGATATTAAAAAGAGTGAATACCACCCTGCTGACTACATATGTATTTTTTTTTTTTGTTTTTGTGTGTGCGCTTTTTTTTTTTTATTATGTTAACGCTCTCCTCATGTAAAAAATAAATTGTTATTATTTATTGCAAATATGGCGAAATATCCTCGGCTAAAAGCCTCAAGCGGGAATAAAAATAACAATAAAAATAATCACAACTTTTTGTTGTTGTGTTGTTGATTTTTGTTCTCTTATTTTGTTATAACAGCAACAAGTAACAAGCAAATAATTCAGTTAAATTTATTGAGTGAGTGAGAAAGTGCAAAGGAGGGGGGGGGAGTGTACTATATGTGTGTATGTGAAATAAGTCGCTCTCACCGAATTGTGTTTGTGTGTACGTACGAAAGAGGGGTTGCGCTTGTGTGTATGAGAGCGTACGGAATTCCCTAATTATTTTTAATCTCACACATGCGCCCACTACACGGCGGCTCTCACTTTTTCAGTCTGGATCATAACACCCAATGCATGTTTTGTGTGACACACGCAGCGTTTTTTTATTATTACGCTCCCCCATCTCCCATCCTGGGTCTAATAAAATTAAACACACACACACACACACACACATAAATGTACATATACAAAACACACCACAATTAAAAGTTTTTAACTTTTTGCTGATAAGTTCAAAACGTTTTATCTACAGCTAATAAGAAAAATACTTGAAAACCAAAAAAGAAAATTATAAATTGAACTCGGAGCCGAGATAAAGGGTATAGATATATATATATATATATATAATCGGCTCAACATAATATTTGTTACTATATACAATATTGTTGATTATTTAAAGCGTTTGTGATATCATCAGCAAAGGCTTTATGAATAGGATATGTAGGATGAAGCTCATCTATAATTAATAATTAAAAATAAACAAAGTAAGTAACTTATCAAGCTTTTTTTTTTGCTTCCTTTCTTTCTTTCTTTACCTTCATAAAAATATCTGTTGTAAAAAAAAAAAAAAAATTGGAAAAATTAATGGGCCATGGTCTCTTTCTTTTCACCCCCTCTTTTTTCTACTCAGCCCGATTTTTTGACCCCCCGCCTCTTAGTTTCTTTGTAACGGAAAAAAATAAAATATTTACTTTTCTAATGGAAGGCAATCTGTTTGATCTTTTTCACAATAATGAGTTGTATCTTGAATACCAAATTGATTAGCATTATCTAAATAATACGTAAAACGTTCATGGGCATCAATCTTAATAAAAGTTACATCTTGATGCTTCGTTTTAAAAGCTGTGATATAATTATCAATCATTTCATTGTATTGTGTAATTCTTGAACCAAGTGTTTGAGCTTGTGGTGAGAATTTAGGTGAACGTTCAAAAGGTGGAACATTGATAATCATGAATGTTTTTAAACCGCCATTGTATAAGAAGTTCTATATATATTTTACAGTTGTAAATTCCATTGATAAGTATAAACTTCGATTTTGACGTTTTTTTAAGGATCATTCTTGATTTATAGTTTTTTTTTTTTTTTTTTACCAGTTGAGTAAAATATTGGTCTAGATTTTTGGTAAATAAATCCGGAATTTCTGCCTATGGAAAAAGATAGCGACAAAAGGGAAAAAAAAAAATAAGTAAAAGTTGTCTAGTATGTATCATCGCACTAAAAAAAATAAACTTCCTTACATTGCTTGTATTTAACGATCTTCCAACATCATTGATACTATATGAAAAGTAAAAAGAAAAGCCCAATTATAATTATAGTTATAATTTTAGCATCCAGAAGGGAGAGAGAGAAAGAAATATAGTTTATATACGCGTATATCATACGTATTTTATATACTTTACCCAAACCAAATAGCTGTCAATGCTCTAGTATATTGAACTTGAGGCTTGATATTATTTTGCCATTGCTTTGTTTGAGTTACAAAATCTGCTATCGAGGGCTCCCAGGATGCAACTAATGATTGATCAACAGTGGCACCATTATACGCCAGATTAAATAAGTGGGCAGGACAATCTTGTGGTCGACCTTCATAACAACTGGTAAGATACTCGTTCCAATTGGCACCTCCAGATGTCGTCTAAACAAATAGTTTGATATTAGTAAACAAAATAAAAACAACAATAGCAACAATAAAAATATATTTATAAGAACAAAAAACAAATGGATTTATCAGCCATGATGGCAATTTTCCACAACGGCCTCCTTTTTTCTCTGTTCTTCTTGCTCTACCCCTACCAACCCCTTAATCTTTTCATAATACTATGACAACCTACGTTATTTTTTTTCTCTTCCCCTCACATATCTATCCATTGTAACATACATCACTACGATTTCTTTGCTATACCAATTCCTCCTCTCATACAAATATATACACACACACAAAGAGAGAAGAACTGAAAAATGGAATACATGTTGCTTACCCCATCACGTATAATTGGATTATTGGTAACTGAATCGGAAGATTCAAAAAGACTCCATGTTTTGTCGTTTCCTTTTTCTCCATGCACTGCAGTGTATGAATCACCAAAGACAAAACTAATTTGTTGTGTTCATATAGTAATAAATATCAATTATTATCGTTATCATCATTATCATCATTATTTGAGCTTTTCAAAAGTTTATATTATAATAATAAAAAATCTTACACAGTATCAAATTGATTTGAACATGAAGAAGGTGGAGCACGTCTAACTAATGAGTCCAATACAGGTGCTGATTGTACACAACATATCAAAATGGAAATGTTGATTATAATTGATAAAATCAAATAATTGTATTGTTGCATATTATTATTATTATTGTTATTATGTATTAAATATTACGTAGATAATGATATGGTACTTTTTTTTAAAAAAAAAAAGAAATGTCAAGCAGTGATAGTGAATATGTATAAAAGAAAACAAAAAAAGAAGATAAATCTGAAAGAGGAAAAAGAAGTTCCTGGTTTTTTAAACTTGTTTGAGATCGTTGAATAATTTTTTTTTTCCAAAAAAAAATGGACATTATAGTATTTATATACTATTTATATACTATTTCCTTCTGTAAAAAAAACATTCGTGATGCAGGACCAACTTTTTTTGCTGTATGTGTCTTAGGAGATTGATGCATGTTTTTATAGAATTGGATATCCCAATTCGGGAACAACGACATGGCGAAGCAAAACTATCAATAGTTTTTTTTTTTTTACTTCCTCTTATGATCATTTGTTATGAATAATTTAAGCTCTTTTTATTATTGTATATTTAATGGTTTGGCGTACAAGAGATGATACAAATCATTGACAAGTTACTGTACACCATAATCTATTCGCATTACTTAGCAACAGTATTCATAATTTGCTTCAATTGCTTTTTTTTTTCCTTCAATGAGTATTAAGTTTTTTCTTCAAAAAACATAGCAGCGGTACTAAGTTATTAGTAGTACCAAAGGACCTGATTTGATGGTAGTACACAGCGCTCAGCAGTGGGGATCGTTGCATTAAAAAATGACCAGGCAGTGTAAAAAGGTTAATTTTGACGGAGCCCCATCTCGTTCCGACAGAATAATGATTCATAATTGAATTGGTTTGTTTACGTGCATTATTAACATAACAAAGCAAAAAACAAAGAGAATAATTACAAGGGTTAAAAGTTAATCAAAAAATGTTCGGATATCATTATTATATAATTTATTTATAATTAGAAGCTATTCCATTACATTTCTTTATTTTTCTTTTTCTTTAAAAAAAAAACAATGAAAGTTTTATGATGGTAACTATATAATTCCTATTCAGGATATGTATCACCATGATCACTTAAAGCTTTCAGAAGAAAAAAAAGGTGTTCTTCAGACAAATATCTAGTGAGGGGCTTTTTTTTTCCTTACATACTTGGGTGTGCTGTACGGTAATGATCAATTTGGTACATAAACAAATCATAATTGCTAATAATGACGATCTTTCTTTTGATAAATATAGAGTTGAATAAGAGGGTAAATACATACTATTTTTTTTTCTTAATCATAATATACTGTCCCTTTTATCCGACGCCATTTTCATTCTTTTAATAATATACTTTGGCTCGGCTGGCGTTTTTTGTTTTTATAGAAAAAAAAAACAGTTACTATTGTGTCACAATTAAAAAGTTTAAAATAAAAATAAATAATAACGAGTAAAAATGGAAGTTTCTCTTCACTGTTTTGGAAATGTTTATCATGTCTTTTGTATTCTATTACGTATTTCGTTGTTAAACTCTATCATGACGGTTTAAATATGCCAAGGAATGGTCTTCATAATCATTGGGCTTTTACTTTTTCTCTTGCAGGCGCAACTTCTTTTTTTCCTTTTTAAGATCCGATCTGTTAATAAAACTACGTTTTGGAAATTTGTAATACAAAGGGTCTCTTCATCTCCCTCATAAACCAAGAATGGTATAATTAGTACAAAAATAGTAATCAATAATTTTGTCAACTCATGCACAGCTTTTTTCTTTATGCATAATAATAATGTCAAATTATCCGACTAACATATAATCACATTATAGATTTTTTATTTTTCCAGTATGTTTATTACGTTTTTCAAATAAAATTAAATCAGTAAAGCACAAAAAAAAACATTTACTGTATAATTATTTTTCTCACAAATACTAGCATACGTATTTGATATTTATGTATGGCTGTAAAAAAAATAGAAAATAGATTAAATAATGTAATCTGATTTTATGTATGATTTTATTAATATATTATAAATAGACAACACTTCAAAGGAGTCGCATAGTAAAACCCGCTACCGAAGTTAAGGTCGAAATTGAAACTGATGATGATTTGCAGACTCTTAACATGTATCAAGAAATAAAGGAAAAAAAATCACTTCAGCGTACATCTCATGTCAAAATAATCAACAATGTCAAGACTTAATTGGAGCCATTGATTCTGCCTTGAAGAAATTTTCACCTGTTCCTATTGAAAACCTTGCTTTTACCCAAGTCAGTAAAAACCAAAGGACCTCCACCAAAAAAAAGCGATTGGTTCGAGAAATTCATCAAGTTGGGAAAAGTCAGAAAAAGAGGCAAAAGAAAAACAGAAAGTGAAAGACAAAAAAAGAAGAGATGATCCCCCTTAAACGAGCCTTTGGTTCCCCATCGTAACAAACGATTCAAAAACAATGAAAAAAATGCGGATGACGATCTATCTAAAGAAAACAAGGAAAAAAAGTACGTAAATAACCACTCAAGATATATATATATACCTATTGACAATTAACTAATGATATATACGATATACGTAACTATATTTCAAATTTGTATAGAATTATATATCCAGACATCCCAGCAGAGAACACAATAGAAGAAATCAAAAATTGTGGATGATGGTTGGTGTGGCTTTAGGACTTTGGCGTATGTTGTATATAAAGAACACGAAAAGTACTCAGATGTTGAAGAGAAAATGTGTTCATATGTCAAAGATAATCGATATATATGCATTGAGTCTATTTGTAGCGGACATCGTGTTTTATATGACGCACTACTTCAAAGAATGGCATATGGTATTGCACCACAATTACCAACTCGTTCTGCTTGCGGGAAAAGGAACACTGGTTTGATCTAGCTTTTGATATACAAATTGCAGCGGATACTTTCAATTTACCTCTAGCCAGTTCTTCTGATTCAATCCATGAATCAGGATTATACCTACCATATGACATACCTGCTCGACAGCCACTACCCGAAATAATATATTTCGTTCATAGAAACCACTTTCAAACCATCAAAACAAAAAGAGTTCCAAGAATGACTTGGCCTCCTGTTTCGTCCAAATCATTGACTATCTGGGAATTTCGCGGTAGGGAACCAAAACGTTACAAGAATGCATGGAAGTATATCCATAGAAAAAAGTATCCTATAGTTCAAAACACCTCCAATGGAACTGGACAAATTCCGATTACAGTAGAAGGTGGTGGTCGGAAACCATAAATAAAAAAAGATAAATTACAAGAATTAAATGAATTACTTGCAGTAGCCGATGTTATTAAGCTAGAACCAGAAGGTACATTATATTATAATTAATATTAGAGTAGGCAAATAACAAAAAAAATAATTATTTTAAAAAAATCTCTAATTTATAATGATTTGCTCCAAATATCAATAGCTCTAAATGCATGTCCATATTGTGGAACATCACTTGGTGACTTTATACCGAACCTTATTAAAAAGATGTATGATTAATACATTCTAAAGAACGAGCAATTTAGAGAAACCCATCAAAAAAATAGAAAGCAAAAAAAATTAAACAAGGTTCTACTTCTCGTCGAACACTTCGTGAAAGAACCCTTGAACGAAAAGTGGATTTTGAAGAACAACTAAAATTTTGTCGTTTCCATAAGATTCAACTCATATATAAACAAAAAAATATCGAAAAAGGTTATCCTACCGAGATAAATTTTAAGTTACTTCCTGGCCGAATCCTATCACATCTCGACACATTGATTAAAATTGTCAAAGGCTTATTGGATAGTTCGTTTCGTGTGCATGAAGAAGAATTTGTGCAAGAAAATCAAAGAGTCATAAAAAGATCTTTATTTGCAAGAATGTCTCGTGTGGAGTTTTATACGGTAATTATATTATTAACTGTTTGTTTTCTTTTCTGATTTAGGGATATAAATATACGATTAGTATACCACCTGTCTCATATTATAGAGCGGATATCATGGCGTACGAGGGAAAGCGATCATAGTAAGTGTTTTACAACATGAGTTGCTTCATAAATCAAGAATTACAAGAAGCGATGCACACCCGTTGGATGAATTATGTAACATTTATTCAGACCATCCTTGTACCGGAGTTCAGCATTCTTTTAATCCAGGAAGATTTAAGCATTCCATTATATAAGGATGCATTCAACATTTTGATGAGCAGCCATGAATATGATTTACACGTCTATCCGAATCCTGTAGAAGAAAACTATGGTGTTTAAATAGTGCGATGATCACTATAGTCTATACCTCTTCTTTATCTCTATCCCCTCTTCCTTCCTCTTCTGAATTTTATTTACTTCCAATGTACAGTATTTGCATTTTTATCTTATTATACAGTACCTAAAGATGCTCCTTTATTTCTTCTCTTCACACACAATAACACTACGTATCAGTAGTATGAGTGTTTACTATTATTATTATACGCAATACTATTGTTGTTTTCTTTTATTAGCATATATTCTGTCATAATTTGATTGTACTTTGCTTTTGCGCTTTTCCACAAAAGCTATTGAATATTTTTACCATTGGTAATCAATATAAATCCTCACCACTTCTTCACCACCAACCCCATTTTTTCAGTTCTACTTTTACTTAATTTAATCTGTTGTCTCTAATTAAGTATCTTTTATAAATGAATCTTTAATTGATTCCCTTTTTATAATTTTATAAAGACTTCCTACTTTTCATGGTGGATTCAGACGTAAAATTCCTAGATATTAGAACCTCCACATAAATACTATTTATAATTATTTCGTTTATTACCTATAACCTTTATACTATTCTTTTGACATGATTTATATAATTTTATATAACGGGGCTCTTTGTCATAACAACAAACACTTCAATATTATCATTAATATTTATATTTGACATACATTATCAAGTATCATACGCTTTATCTTGAAATTGTAATTTTTCTCAACATATTAATATTATTACAGAAAAAATAAGAAAAAAGAGTCTAGTAGTGGATGATATAAAAAAAATTAGATGAGGTAGGCTACAAAAAATTAGACAAGGTGAGCTAACAATTAGACGCGATGGGATACAAGTTACTAAAGTACCCCATTAATTTTGTAGTCCATGTGGTCTGACTTTGCATTTTTGTAGCCCATGTAGCCATTCTCTTTTACAGACGATATATATGTGGTAATAAGTGTTTTATTTTAATTGGTATTTCCTTTTTGTTCCCAAAAGTTCTATGTTTATATTCCATTGTTATCATGGGAAAAAAAAATCACTGACAATAATAAGAATGGTACTATTATCGACGAGAGAACTGCATTTTTTACGTAAGCCTACGGAATACAAAAATAGTCAGTATACGTATCAACCAAAACCAAGGGATGAAAAAGAAAGATCCACAGCGTAGAAATCTCATTAGCTACGACAACCTGCATAGTAGTTGAAGAATATATCGCAAGACAACAACAAAGACATCTATGGTAATCATAGCAGCTTCTGACAGAGTTACTTTACCGTATCCAACCCTAAAATGACGAATACCAACAATGAATAACCGACTTACGCAACAAACGAGTGAAAGATTTTCTGAATTATCCAATAATTTAAAGGAAGATAAACGTATCTTTATTAATGGAGAGGAATTCAATAAAAACATACATCACTCGCAAAATTGGTCTGAGACCAAAATTTGTTGACTATAGAAACAAAAATAAGGCCAAACCTTAGCATCTTAAAAGACATTGTCTGGTTAGAATATTTTTAACATTAGCAATGTTTGAATTTCGTGTATCAACAATCAACAGAAAAAAAAAGGGTGTGATCTTATTTTACCACTAAAAGAAAGGGTAGTGATAGCGATTTTATATAAGGTTGACTTAACAAGTGCATAGCGATATTGAAATATGTTCTTCTATAGGAATACTTTTACATGGACAAAGTGCTCTTGCTGTTGAAGAAAATAGAACATTGCTATCAATATATTATTTATATAATAACGATAGCTATAATATACTATTTCTAATTACGTATGGGCTTTTTATATTCTTATTGCCTTCTTGTCCAAGAATTTTTCATCTTACTACTGGCACCAGAAGTAGACAGTTTAATATATTGATATTTAACTATGGCTTTTACACTTATATGTATATACACATACAAGGATTATAGAAAAAACGTTAATGTAATTGTATAGTTATGAGCTTTTAGTGGTCTTCTTGAAAATAGACATTGGACTCATAGACAGTTTTTATCTATGTTACTTTAAAAAAGCACGTCTTGTTACGTAGACAAAAAAAAATATGTTTTTTTTATGTCTTTTTACAAACATTTTAAGATAATAAACAATATAGCAAAGGAACTGCCTCTGTCCCTGTACATATTGATTTTCATCCGTTTAAACTACACGTACAATCCCTTTTTTTTTAATATCTATGATACTAAGATGTAATGATTTGTAATTTCTACTACAAAGCAAATTTGGACTTTTGTTTCGCCCTTACCATCACTGTTATAGTATGGTATATAACAACTTGATATTTTCTCTACTAATCGTAGCGCATATCATAATTACAAATGATAGAAGATGTTTTTATGGTGGCTAGATAACTATTATACATGTAACTTTTACTTGTATTTATATCTTTATTTTTTCTATATGAACTAAGCTTTTTGCTATATAATATAGAAATTATCGCCGTATGTATATTGTGAAACTAGACTGTCTTTTTTTAAACCAAAAAAACAAGAAGGTGTAAAGGTTATTGAACACTAACGTCAATTACAGTGGAAGTTGTTTTTTCAATTGCACACAATATGTAATAGTGAAATATCACAGAAAAGCTTACAGCCTAGAATGCTAAGTACAGTGAGTATTCGCTAAACCGGTGCTCGTTAAACCGGTATTTCGCTAAACCGGTAGTATCTCTTAAATATTTTTTATATACTTAGTAAAATACCGGTGATTCGCTAAACCGGTATCCGGTGAGCTTTCTTAAATATTTACGGGGTTTATAATAGTATTATTCTATCTTATATCATATAATATCAATCTTGTATAAGTTACATTATTGAAGGCCTTCCTTTAACGTCATCTAAGCTCTTCGCTTTGTTTTCAGCTGGCTACTTTGTTTCCATAGAAATTGAAAATACACAAATTATTCTTGCCGTCAAAAGAAACCTTCTCAACACCTTGTTGATAACAGTGTCTCTTTTTGACCAACTTCACACAGATGCTTTTTCTTCTTTCTTATCTGGGTATGGATGTATTTTTTTTTCAACTTTGTCACGTACTTGTTTATTACCACTGAGTACTGTATGTAATTATGTTGTTGATACAGTTCATTTTTACTCATTTATTCAACCGCTAACCATGGTCCATATTTTAAACACACTTTGTTGTACATTCACTATTAATCCTGTCTCTGGTTAACTATCCCTATTCGATGAATACTGTACACTAATATCATTTTTTTATCTTATCCATACAGCTTAGTTGCTTTTTCAGTATATTCTACATATTAGTACCAGCTGTGTTTCAATTCGTTAAACCGGTAATTCGCTAAACCGGTACAAACCCTCACATATATTGAGTACCGGTTTAACGAATACTCACTGTATTTTTTTTATAAAGCTAGATAAAGTAGGAAATGTCTATAATTAGCTGTTGAGATACGTTTTATATCTAGTCATATATGTGTATGTATAATTAACCACATTTTTCATTCATGTAATTAGTATAATAACTTTATGCTTAATTATGCAATTTGTAAAACATATGAATTATAATATTCCTACTGATTGTAAATGAATGTACGTAGTACATGTTTTTTGTTTTGTTTTCGTTTATCAAGTGTTTTATCCTCTCTGATGATACTGTAAATGAAATAAACGAGAATGTGAAAATTTTATCAAGGCAATTTTTCCATTCCCTGATTTCTGTGAACTTGGGAGGTGTAAAAGTTAACGGGAATGAAATTACCGGGGTTTCACTATATCTTTATTATAATATTCGATCACACAGGGGGAAATGCATGCGTTCTTTTTTTAATCCAAATTTTGCTCTTGTTTTTATATTAATAATACCTCAACTAATATTATTAATAAAAACATCAATATTATGAATAATAATTGCGCACTTCATTTATTTTCTTCGGGGACAATATGTGGATAGTCTTCTTCTGTTTCTTTTTATGCATGTGAACGATAATGCGTATCATAGGAAAAGAACAGTTTTCGGAAAAGATTGGTTTTATTTGAATTCATCTCTTCTAGATTAATACATAAAACGTATTCTATGCATTAAGAAAGAGGCTCGATAAGTAAGCTAGCACACAAATGAAATTAAACTAATTATCGTACCGTCCCAACAACTGTTGTTTATTGCTTTCCACATGATTAATAGATGTTGCAGAGATAGATTTTATAACCAAGTGTAACCATAGCTGCTAAGATATGTATCCTAATGTTGACAGCACGCATCAACCAATAAATATGTACTAGCGTTGCCATTTTGAACTTTTAATATTATACTGTGTTTAATCTAATGCATAAAAATATAATAGTAACACTAATCAACAACGGTAATATTTATAATAAGCACTTAATAATCAAGTGCACTTTCTTAATAGAGATATTTTCACCGGGAAGCGAAATAACTAAATTATGTTTTCTTTTAGTACCAATACGTATCAAGCATTAGTTTTCTTAAAAGATGAATAATTCTGATAGATGCTACTATCATCATGAGGATTTGAGCTGATGTAAAGTACGTACATAGCATAATTCCGTAATAAGATATTGTTGCTATTTTTAAACATACAAACGTCAATTAATATCTCGATATTTGAATCAACAGTTATTGTTTTTATAGCAGCACATAATATTCCTTTTTTTCCTAGTATTCTATGTCATGTGAAAAATCAAAGAAAAAGAGAATATAAAATGGATAAATCATAAGCCGTAGCACAAACAACGCACGGTTAACGAGCCAACTTTTTTTTCCTTGTATCATCAGCAATCAAAAAAATAATATTTTGTGACTAAATCCGACGGGACGGCGACTATTATATGAAACGCTGGGTAAGAAACGTGATACTACAATGACCGATTTTTTAAATAATCTTCTTTTCTTTCCTCCTTTTTTTCTTACTAAACGGTTTTCTTGTAGAACGAGAAAGACGCATGTAAGCCATTGTAGATCTCTGTTTTTGATTCTATCTACAGTTTACTTAGATCATGATATCATTAAAGTATATCCTATCTTATTTTATTATTTTATTAATATCGACTGATCCGGGATTATACAAAGTGTATCTCTTTATTATTATAAATCTATTGATATAAAATATCAAGTATTATTAATTGCCCCAGATTTCACATTATCACAGGTACACACATAGTGCCATCCTTATCATCACTCAATTTAGTTCGGAAAGTGGGCTGATTCATGTACAAGAGAAAGGAGAGGCGCAGTTAATATTTTTAACGTTAATTCTTTCCACTTATTTTCTTTGTTCGTTTTGTGGTATCGTGCTTTTCAGACGAAAATAAAAAAAAAATACATATATAATTTCTTTGTTACTGTTATTATCAACACTCATCGGTCATCTCGTTGAAATCAAATTCTTATTAAATAATAAAATAAACTATGTATTAATTTATTTTCCCATTAATCATAGTGATGATCAACGAAAAAAAAATGAGAGGAGGAATGAATTAAGGATATCGAACACCATACGAAGAATACCAAATAAAAAGTTATTTTTTCTAGTCTATAAATTTTTATATCTTTTCATTCTTTTTCTTACAATTATTTTTTTTTCTCTTCCTCGGGTAATTCATTCTATTCTACCCATTCATATTAAAAATATATTAAAAAAAAGCAAAAGGAAAAAAAGGAAAATTCAAGAGATTAATTAATATATGCAACAATGTATATAAAGATAATATCAGTATTATTAAGGTATAGTTCTTATATCAAACTTTTGTTTTCCACATATTCGACAAAACGTTTAAACAGCTTCCGACATTTAATGTGATTCAAGAAGAAAGATCGTGGTAACACAAATAGTAATCGTAAGAATATTAATGGAAAAAAGGTTGTTTACATATAATAACTCTTTGTATTGTGGAAAAAAAAAACAGACAAACATTATAGACATGTGGCAACTTTAATGGTGAGAAGTTAATAATCTTTATTATCTCAGTGTTTATAGAATGGAAGTATTTAACTTTTGATAGATTTGTTAAATTTGGTGGGTAAAGCACGTTGTTCTCGAAATAATGGTTTTCTTAAAGTAAATCATGACATGGGTAGAAGATGGGGGATATTAATTAATATTCTAAATCAAAATAGCAGCTGTAATAATAATATTTGCGCACATACACACAACCACAAAATAAACTATTTTTGCTCGTGCAACAAACCAAACCAAATTATATAGGTCAAATATACACATTTTTACAAAAACTCTTCTTACATCTTAGAAGCAATTATATTTTATGCTTCTTATGTCAAAACATTTAAAAAGTTAGCAACACAACAATATGGCCATACAATTTTGTTGGGGGATTTGCAGTGTAACTCAAATAAATAATAAACGCCAAATACCACTCCTCTCTTGTTTTTGTATTCAAAGCCTCATTTCTATTTAATTTTTTCTTATAAACATATAGCTTCTTTCATGTAAACCCGATAATACAATTTATGCAATTTTTGTTTTTTTTTTCTTTTGTGTCAGTAACATAAATTCACATATTATGTGGCAACTAAAAGTCCTGTTTCTTATTTAAAAAAGCGACTACATTATAATTAAGTTTATACGTCAGATCAAGAGATAGCGGAAGAAAAAAAAGACCTATAATCAGAATGATATATGCAATATTTTTTCGATTCCAGTGCAGATCCATGTTTATGTGTGTAACAGTAAATATCATATAAACAGCGGAAGAAGAAAAAAACTAATTGTGTTACTCGAAAATGTTGTTGTTTTTAGAACCAAAGGATTCCATGGGAAAAATACAAAACAAAACATAAAAACGAGCAATAAATATACTTTTTCCCATGGCAATATTTAACTAAATTACTATGTTTTAGTTGGTGAGGCACAATTTTTTAATATAGAATTAGAAACTAAACTTTTTTAACCTGATTATCTTCCTTCTTTTCTGCACTTTTTTTTTATTGTGACAGATCAGAAAAAAAAAAACATTATTTTTTATTTGCTATTTTTTGTCAACATGTAAAGAGTTTACCCGCATATTACATCGATGGTGGTCTTTGCGTTTTTTTTTTCTCAATGTGCGGGGTAAATAAAAAACAAAAAAGCACCATTGAGCACCATTGCCCATTTACCGTTTGCCATTACAACCAAATGACTGAGTATATCACCTTGGCAGCACAAGATATGACCATCGTGATAAAAAAAAAGGTCTAACAAACTTCCCTCTCACGTTCCTTACCTAAAAAGGCAATTGTCAAGATGTTCGATTGCCATAACATCTAATGAATCCTCCACCCTCCCCCCACGTAAACCTTTCGTTCTGCTAACAAGACGTATGATGGAATTTCTTTCCAAACACGCACACGCACATATATATATATATATACGACTACTTGCAGTTGAATTTCACACATAGAAAAACATATGGACAACGTGATGTATCTAAATCATATTCATGAGACAATAAAAAAAGTAGTAATGTTATGATTGCAGTAAATAAAAAAATAATATTCGAGTTGACTTTGTTTGTTTTAAAAATTTAATACTATCAAGAAGGTTTATTGTTTTTCGTCACAAAATAAAAAAAAAAAAGAAAAGAAACCAGTATCTTTACTACGGTGATTGTTTGTATATCTATGTTGTGGCTCGTGGAAAAAAGATTGACTTGTTATGGCGCATGCCCAAATCGCTATTACCAAATTGAATAGGATTGAAATATCATCATACGAAATGCCTTTATTTGTATCAAAGTTTCATATTTCGATGGAAGAAAAAAAAGAATCTTTATAATCGAATGAGTTATTTCATTTGCCCAGACTAATAATATAAGATTATTACGCAGCCCGATTTTTTTTCTCAGGGTCAAATAACAAAGCAAATATATCTTATTTGTGTATAATACATTTGAAAAGAAAAAAGTAGCTGAGCAAATTTAATAAGATATCACCGCATAGGGGCCATAGACGTCAACGTCATCTTCGTCCCGATCTTTGCATGTAATCTTTTTGTAATCAGACCGACTTCCATTTGCTTTTACTTCAAAACAAATAAACTTCAAAAAGTGTACGGTCTACTGCTTTTCTTAACATATTTTTCATTCATTCTTTTTACGATTATTCAGTGTTAATGGGAAACTAGATCGATGCTCAATATAAGAATAAATTAAAGAAAACCACATGTTAACTTTCATATGGAACATCTTGATTGAACCATCTACTCCTCTCCCTCTCCCTCTAATCTTCTTCCAATACTACACCCTGTCTTGGTAACCCAAGAAACTCAACGTATATAGAAACATTATTAGATGTTGAAATTACAAATCGTCTGTTTATTATAAATGTTATTTGAGCGCCGATTTATTGCTAGAGAGAGTACTAATGACTTTTGGACTAAATATCCTTTATTTGACTGTTGTACGGCTTACCTTTCTTTAGGTTTTGGTACTAAAAAAAGGTTTGCAGTAAAAAAAAAAACTTTTTTAATTCTCATTCCTCACCCCCAAAAAATGTTATATATAAATATATATCTTATATTCTGTATTCATATTTCATATGAGACAGTTTATGAATATATATTAATTTATTAGTTCACTTTATATAATTCGTCGACATATATATGAAAGAAAGAAAAAAAACATCGAAAACAGATCCAATACATGTTTCCAAATCATGAATATATATATATATAAGTTATCATTTGTTTGTTGCTTTCTTACGTATGCATTATGTATTATATGGTGTACAACAATAGAACTAAATTTTGCATTGTACACCAGTAAAAACGAAGAAAGAGTTCCACTTACAAGATACCGTTTTGTGCGACAACGTTTTGAATCACCAAATAATTTTGTGTTTTTTTCATTGCTTGAGTGCGCGCCTTAATTACTCGTGTAGTAAAACTTTTTGTAGACAAAAACTTTAGTGAGAGAAATGAGAGGAATAAGATTCCTAACTACCTTGAACGTAGTACCTGAAAAAATGACAGGACAAAACGAGTAAAAACTAGTGTTTCATTCAAATATATTAAATCTACTACTACTCAAGATTACTATTGGGGAAGAAATTATGTATCTATTTGAACAAAAAAAAAAGAAAAAAAATAATAGCTATGTCGCTATGTTCTAGACATTAATTAATACCCTTGCGGGGTATTTACAATAGTAATGAGTTGTAATGCAATTTTGCTTATTGCAGCAAGAGAGATCAAAAATAAGTTTTTTACTTCCTGGGTAATTCACATGGAAGTACGCTTATTCTTTGTTGGTGGTTGAATCACACACAAGAAATATATAGATTATATGGAACCAAAAAAAAAATCAACCTTGTGCACCATTTATAAAGTCGTGCGCCTTTCGGGAGTAACTTAGTTGGTAAGGTTGAACAAGATTCATTAAGGCGGAATAACCATTATAAAGCGTTGCAAACTCTTTTTCAAGAATACATCTTTCTTTTTCTTGCTTCCTTCTTTTATTTTAAACTTCTTGGGAATCCCCACTTGTATGACGACCAGCGCCGTTTAAGGGCTGTTTTAAGAAAAAAAAATTATATATCCAACATTTAAAACATATTGACTCATTTTTTTTCTTTCTTTTACTTCTCTCTCCTTTCTTTTCTTTTACGATTCCCACGAAAAATTTCGTTTATATACTCTCTCCATTCTTTTTCGAAACAACAACAAATTAAACAACATATTATTATAAAATAAGAACAATATACATATGGCAACACACGCGACTGATTATCATGATGGTCGCTTGCCGATTGCCACTAGTACCCCTGACCACAGTCAATATCACGACCGCGGTATTCAGGGCAGTGTACGTAGCGTCGATGAAGGCATCATGGAAGAATATTCAGAAAAACCACCACCTCCACCACGACGACGTTTCTATAAACAAAAGAAATATTGGATTGTTTGTTCCATTTTAACTGTTGTAATTGTCGTTGTCGCCGTTTTACTTATTGTCTTTGTTTTCTTCCCCATGATTGCACAGCATATCATGAATCAAGCTGGTATCGAAGTCGGTGGTGCCGATATTACATTCAGTGCTCCTGATGATAATTTGCAACGCCGTCAAGAGCAACCAACTTATGACATGAACAGTACATTTTATATGAAGATGACCAGTAAACTGACTCACACCGGTCCATTTGCGGCAGATATTCAATTCCATAACCCAATCACTGTTTTCTATAATGATACCTTACTAGGTACTATCACTTTACCTGATACCCATGTCTCAGGAGGTGGTGGTTCACTTGAAGCCGTAACTCCATTCCAAATTGAAGATCCAAATTATTTCGCACAATTTTCCAAGGACATGCTTTCTCAAAAGAATTTCGTGTGGAAAATGAAAGGAAAACTTGACATTACCGCTCTTAGCAGGTAAATAGTAAATCAAACTCTCAATTTATTTCTACTCTTATATTATTTTTAATATATTAACATCATAAATAGAACTGCAACTGTAGATCTCGATAAGGAAATTAACCTTTTAGGCAAGTTTTTATCAAGTGTTCAACATGACATTATTTAATATCACTCGATCTTCCCCTTTTCTTTTTTTTTCTACTCGTTCTCTCCGACTTCTTTCCTATTATAAACAAAAACTCTCCAGATTTCTGGTTTTTTTTGTTTACGCAGAAAAAATAGGAAACATGTGTATTTACCCTTTCAAACTTTCTTTTTTGATAAATGTAAAAACCCTAACCTTGTTTTTATAACTTAATTTTAGGTATGGATGGTTTCCCTGAAGTCAAAATTACATCTTTCGAATTACCTGGTGATGCACCTGAAGGTGGTATTCAAGTATCTTTGGGCACACAATTGGTCAGTCCTTCACCTATTGGTGTTCAGCTTGGTACAATTGCATTACAAATCGGTTATGATGGTGTCACTATTGGCCAAGTGACTTCCGAAGATGTTACATTGAAACAAGGTCCAAATGATTTAGTGCTTAAAGGCGTTTTGACTCCTCAAACCAAGCCTGAAGATTTGGAGAAGGTTGGTGTTTTGTTCTCCAACTATGTTGCTGGTAAAATGTCTCAAACGTCTGCCACTGGTGTTTCCGCAGCTCCCAATGGTAAGGACTCAATTGGGTGGCTCTCAGAAGGCTTCCGGTCTGTTCAACTCAATGTCGGTCTTGGTCTTGAGCAACCGCTCAGCATTATCAAGGGTGTTAGCATGGGTTATCTTGATCTTGGATTCACACCTGATGCTCCATATGCTCCTGTTACCAGTGCACCTGCCGTTGTTGCTGACTTTGATATTCCATTTGGTTTTTCACTGAATATTACCGAGGTTCAACAAGAGCTTCAAATGGGCACCAATGAGACTGGTGAATTTGCCAAGATTTCGGTTCCATTTGTACCTGCAACTAGTGATCAAGCTGCTGGCAAGCTTCAATTCGCGATGAATGCCGTCACCATTCAAGGCCTTGAAGGCAAGGAGAAACAGTTCGATGATTTCACCTATGCATTGACAGCGTCGGACCTTTATTCTTTCCAAGTCGGCGGTAATGCCAGCACTAAGACAAGCACTCCCATTGGTAATATTACCTTGTCTGGTATTTCCTTTGAAGTCCCAACTGCTCTCCATGGTTTGCAATTCTTGAACAGCACCCCAACTGTTATCAATGGTATTGATGTCACCGGTGGCACACCCGAAAATTTATTGCTCTCTATTAATGTTTCCATGGACAATCCTTCCGACTTTAGCATTTCCACTGGTGATGTTGGTTTCGCATTCTTGGCAAGCAATGAACAGCTCGGTAATGTCCAACTCAGCAATCTCAAGTTAGAACGTGGTACTAATGCTGTTACTGCCGTCTCCACTTTTGATCCCAAGAAATCTCCTGTCGGTCAAAACTTGTTGAGCACTTTTGTCATGGGTCAAAACAATGACGTTACCATTGCTGGTTACGATGGATCGACTGGTATTGCATCTCTCGCCAATGCATTGGGTGCCATTACTATTGGTACTAGCTTGCCTGGTTTAAAAGAAAAATTAATCAAAGGTTCCAAGTTGACTGTTTTACCAACCTCTCCCAAGGATGGTATTGTCAATGTTCAAGTATCTATTGGCAATCCTTTCAGTGCTGGTTTGAGTATTACTACTGTCAAGTCCTCCGTTACATATAAGGGCATGCCTGTTGGTAACATCGATCAAGATATCTCTGGCCAGCCTTTCAATATCGGTGGCCGTAGCACTGGTGAATCCAACCCACTTCAAATGACCATGAACATTGAACCTGCTGCTGTTGCCTTATTGCTGCGCACTTTGGCTACCGATGCCAACTTGGATACCCGTCCATTGGATGCCATGCTTGGTATGGGTGGTTTCTCAATTGCTGGTCAAGAAAACGTTGCTCCTGACTCAAGCTTGTTCAACGGTTTCAACATATCTTCTTATGTCATGGATGCCATGAAGGTTCTCAACGCTGATTTACAATTGTCTTCTGGTTTGACCATTGGTGAATACCAAAATGACTTGGCTTTCTCTCAAGATGCTGTTACTGTTCAAACTGGCGAGGATGTTACTCTTTTGATTCCTATTGTCGGTCAACCTATTGTGCAACAAATTGTCGATGGCGCCGAACTTGCTTTTGAAACTATTGTTTTGTCTGAACCTTCTGATACACAATTCAAGGTGCAAATGAAGGGTAGCATTACCAATGCTGGTCCTATGGATGCAGCTATTGCTTTCCCTGATCCTCTTACCGTCTATTGGGAAGGTAAGGAACTTGGAAAGGTCGGCATGCCTACTATCAATTCCAAGGCTGATGTTGGCGCTCAATTCGATGTTACTGGTGTTATGTCTGTTGCCGATCAAGGTACCATGGGTGAATTTGCCAGTTATATGATCAACAACAAGGACTTCAAATGGAACATCCGTACAAATGGTGTATCAGTCACTGCCCTTGGTTTCACTTTCACTGGAATTTCAATGGACAAGTATGTCACTTTGCTTGGCTGTAACAGTTTCAAGGATGCTGTTGTTATTGAAAGCTTTGATTTACCCTCGAATCATCCAGATGGTGGTATCACTCTTACTGCCAATACTTTTATTACCAACCCATCTCAAGTTGGTTTCAGTTTGAGTGGTGCCGAATTCAAGGCAGTGTACAAAGAAATATTGTTGGGTCCATTGGCTTCTGATGGCCCTGCCAACTTTGCACCTAAGGGTGTTTCCAACCTCAAGATGAAGGGTCGTTTGATTCCTCAAGATACTCAAGAAGGACTAGATGCTGTTACTGAAGTATTTGAAAACTATTTGGCTGCCAAGGATACTTTGGTCAACGTTCTTGGTGAATCTGGTTCTGGTCCAGGTGGTAAGGTCGGCTGGCTTACAACTGGTTTTAAGACCATCAAGATCGAAGATGTTATCATGCCAGGTCCCAAGGTTGCGCCCGAATTAATTCCTGCCATCACTATGAAGAACATGCAAATGGACTTTACCAAGGAAGCTTATGCTCCTACTGCTAGCTCAACACAAGTCGAAGCTCAACTCAAGAATCCATTTGGCTTCCCTCTTGGTGTTAAGCAATTGAACATGGATGTCATTGCCGGTTCCCATGGTACTGATATGGCTCTACTCAAGATACCCGATGAAAAGGCTACCACAAGTCAATCTGGTTTGGTTACTACTCAATTCTCGGATGTTCCATTCAAGGTTTATGGCGACAAGCATGATCTTTTCAACAAGTTTGTCGAATTGTTAACTTCTCAAGCCAATGTTACCTTTGAATTGTCTGGTAGCAGTAACACTATTACAACCACCGCTATTGGTGATCTCAAGCTTAACAATATTACCTTTGATGTCGAAACTAGCTTGGCTGGTAGGTTTATTTTTCAAATTTATTTGATTGAACGTTTACATCAGCATTAATATCTATAAATAACTAATTCATTTCTGTATTTCTCTTTTCTAAAGGTTTCAACAACTTTAACGGCAAGAATGATATTTTGAGTCTTGCAGTTACCGGTGCTACCAAGGAATACATTATTGTTGCTCTCAAGATTGCTATGAACAACCCATCTCAAATCACTATTAAGCTTGGAGATATGAAATTCAACATCATTATGAATGAATTCAACGCTCAAGTTGGTGATGTTATTATCAAAGATGCTACTATTGTCCCTGGAAACAATACCATGGAGGCCGAGATGCACATGTACAGTACCAACGAAAAGGCATTAGGTCAACTTTTGTCTAACTACATGACTGGTGCTAAAGTCCCATTGTCTGTCAAGGGCTTTGATGGCTCAACCAGTATTGCGTCTCTCAAGGATGGTTTGTCCACTGTCAACCTCGCCACTACCATGACTGGTATCTCTGATAAACTTGTCATTGATGCTGTTGTCAATGCTGGTCTTGATGCCATCTTTGCCCAGAAGGCTGAAACTCAAGTCACTTTATATAATCCTCTCGAAACTCCTTTCACTTTGTTGGCTCTCAAGGTACATATTACTACTAAAGGCGCCTCTGGTGTTTTCGATGTTGGTGAGATCGACTATAAGTTGGAGTCCCCCATGACAGTCAACCCCAAGGAATCTGCTCAGTCTGCAAATTGGCCCGTTAAGGTACTATCCGACATTGGTCAACTTTTGGAACTTTTAATGACTCCTGATCTCAAGATTAATCTCCAACAAAACGTCACTATGACTATTGGTGGTAGTGATGGTTTCACTGGTGGAATGTATTATTATCAAGATGAAGTTCCCTGTAAGATCAATTTGGATATTTTTGGATTGTCCAAGGGTAACCAAGGTAACGCCACTGCTGATGCTATTCCTTCTGATGTCATGGCTAAACTTCCCGATAACGTACTTAAGAGTCTTGGTATTGAAAAGCCTCAAGAAACTTCTGCTGCTGCTGCTTCTCCTGCCGCCTCTTCTGCTGACAATGCTTCTTCTGGTTCTGATGCCGCTACAACTCCAGCACCATCTGCCGATAACAGTGAAAACAGTAGTGAGGATTCTAAATCAAACAGTGGCGAGGATTCTTCAAAGGAAAACAATAGTGGCAATGACTCTGCAAAAGAATCACCTGCTGCTGATCCATCATCCTCATCATCCGGTGGCGATGATAAGGGAAGCAGCTGGCTCTGGCCTCTCAAGTTATAAGGTAACAATTGTTTCTATTTCCATCATATATTTAGTTTGTAAGTTTATAATTCTAATCATTGATATTTATTTTACTTTATAGTTTTTGATTTAAATTGAGTTTTTTTTTTACCTTCTTTATACTATTATTTATTCTTTATACTATTATTACTATTCTTATTACTTTTCTTATTATTTTTTAAGTTTTAGTGGGCTTTCGAATGTAAAAGTCGTTTTTTTTATTTGTAAAGCTGCTGGCTTATGTTATATTTTTTACAACAGCTTTTTTCTTTTACAATTTCATCCTTTCTCTCTTTCCCCCCTTTCTTTTTTTTTTAATTTTTTGTACGTACTATTTGTATGAATATTTTCCTTTCTTATTACATCTCTTCCTCTCTCTCTCTATTCTTCTCGAAACCTTTTTTTTTGTCATTCTATTCTCTATATTTTTAATTATAATGATTATCCCAAAAATTACTTGTCTTCGATCAATGCCATCAAATTGTACTTTTTTCTTGGATAATAATCACGAAGCACACTCATACCACATACACTTTTGAATATCGTGACAAGGATCACTAAATCTGGTTTAGTGAGATCCACCCTATATGTTTGTTTTTGTTTTTCGATTGATGAAAAAAAAAATTATGAATAATTTGTCTGACAGGTGAAAAATTGTTTTTTTTAAAAAAAAAAAAATAACTTACTTGAAGTGGTCTTTTGGAATCATGGGAGCAATCAATTGAATAATATCCGGCTTCTTTAGTGAGATATTATTTCGAATTTCAGTTACAATAGCAATTTTAGTATCAGTTTTAATAGGGTCCAATTCTTGTTCTTTTAATCGTTCAAAACATTTTGTCATTCGATCGGTGGTAGCTGGACAAATATAATCGATGGGGGTAAATCGCTGTATATTAAGTCCATAATAACACATTAGTAATATAATTAGAGAGTAAACTTCTATACATATAACTATGCTTACCGAACAATATTTAAGCTTGGTTTGATCAATTTTATCCTTTTGGTCAATTAGTTTAGTCACAAAATCCGTTGGTTTGGTGTTAATACGAAATCGAAAGAAAATTAAACCAGAACATGCACTATCAACTGCTTGAAACCGTTTATCCTTTTTTTGGTGTTCTCGCTCTCGCTCTAGTCTTTTAATTTCCTCTTCTTCTTTATCTTCTTCTTTGTTTTCTTCGAGATTAGGAACATCGAGATCACCTTCAAATCTTTCCCAAGTTAATTCATGATCAGGGAAAAGGTCGTGAACCGTCGAATCCAAAAGTTGCTTTACTTGACCCTAAAGAATAAAACAATCTTTAATGTCTCAATTAAGATTTCATTTGTTGTTCTTAAAAAAAAAATTCCCGGTACGTACAAGTGCACGTGTTTCTGAACCAACATTACATGACACCATAATACCACTTGCACTATCCGATCGTTTCAATAGACTGGAATGCTTGGCCAAAAACCGTTGTTTAAATCGTCCACGACTAATAGGAATCGTACCTGTAGATTTTTGTTTTTTTATTACATTCGTGGTTTCATTATGGTCGTTAATATTATCGCGTGCTCGCTTTTCAGCTGTTGCTGTCTTATCACTAGGTGGAGGTGTGCTGGCCATAGTGTACGCGTTTTTAAATGTTTATAAATCTGAAAAGAAATAATTGGCGAATCCAAAAGCCACGCCCGCTGAAATCGCATGAAAAAAAACTTCCCAAATGTCAGCTCGTTGCTATGGAAACCAATTGCTCCCAGTGTGATAGTAATAAGTCACTTTAAAATCAATTTGGCAATGTAATAAGATCCAATCCTATCCTAAATCTATTACAATCAAATGGGATATAGTTCTTTCTAGCACATACGATGGCGAAGTACAAAAAGGACGGTTTAATACTTTTTAAATTGAAATATTCAGGAAAAAAGCGCAGCATTCATTTTTTCCTGAGGATTATTACTGTGGATTGTAAACACTACACCCTGGATGATCATTTCATATAATAGTAATAGTAATTGATATTCCTACTACACTTACGTTTTATTTATTTGTTGCTACTTTAGATTATAACTTAATTGTTCGTTAAAATTAATATTTAACACAGCAATATACTGCTGATTCAACCTAAATAGAGAAAAAGACCACAAACTAAGATAAAGATGACCCCTGCTAAATTGTTCGTTTTAGTTGACTTTTGGCACTATATATCAGCAGGTATAAATTTGTATGATTCAAGAAAAGAGATAAATAAAAGAAATCATAAATAATTACAATAGTAATAACTGTAACAATGATAATAAAGGTGGCGGCAATATGGTACTAATTTATCTTGCCTAACAAATCATGGAAGATTTTTTTCAGTTTAGTTGAAGCAAAAAAAAACATAGTTCTGACACATTTATATTCCTCGGTGGGTAGAATTTTAATTTTAACGGACGACATCAAATAATAAAAACAGTATATATAACAATATCATAAATGTATTTATTATTTTTATTTTATAAATTATTATTGTTGGCGTATAAATATCAAATAAAGTTTTCTTCTTTGAATTTATAAAAAGTTGAAAACGATGGTAGTCAACTCCAAGGTTTTACTTTGCGCCGCACTTACAACACTTGTTTATCATTTAGCAGGCGCAGGTAATTAAAAAAAATTTCACCTTATAATGTAATGAATACATCTACGTATGATATTTATTAAATATATTTATATATATAGTTCCATTAACTGCTGGAGGCGGCACTGCCCCAAAGCCTATTCTACATTTGGATGAAAAGCAAATCCAAAAATTCAAACATACCAACCCAGATCAGTCTGAACCAGATATTGTCTTTCCAAAAAATGCAGGTGTTTTATACGGAGAAGAAGAACAGACTCCCAAAGATACGGAAGCAGAGGAAACAGACACTGAATCAAATCGTGCAAGCAGCGATCAAATGGATGATGATGATGATGATGATACCATGGAAGATACCGTTTTCGCGGAGGAAGAAGACTACGAGGATGAGAATGATGGCCAAATATATGAGGAATCACGAGAGGAAGAAGAGGAAGAAGAGGAAGAAGTAGAAGATAACGACGAATGATGATATCCAATACGTAGCATAAATTTTAAATTGAGATAGTCCAGATAATAAATTATATTTTTAATGATCACATATTGTGCTTCCCAGGAGTTTTCAAAAAAGCGCGGGTTAATTTTTGAAATTAACTTACACGTTTTTAAGCATAGGGGTTGCTCCAGTATACAGAAGTCCTGTAGAACAGAAGTAACTGGTCCCTAGTCCTGCACCCGGAGGCAGTGCGTCCCACAGCGCATGAAGTCGTCAGCCAAAGCTTCTAAAAACATGCTCACAAATTTTAAAATCCAGAGAGAACATAAATGTTTTTGGTTATCGAGCGTTGTCTTTCTAAGGATCTAGTAAAAAAAAAATGGAGCAAATTCAAAGGACCTACCCCGATGAATCAGAGAAAAAAAAAAGAAGTATTTAAAGCTAGTAAAGTCTTCTGCATATGAATATGACATATAATTTTCATTATCATCCGTTGCCAAAAAAAAGCCATAATAATTACTTATCATACTATGAACAATGTATCCGTTTAAAAAGTAATGAATGGTACTTATAACCAGTGGTATCAGTAACAAAAATATAGACTGACAACACACTTGACCATAAAAAAGAAACAAATACGTAGCAGATGAAAAACATTCATTTAAGTAAAATAGGATAATTTTGTTGACCAGAAGAAACATCTTGAAAAAACCAGGATAGTCTACGTGTAGTATCAGAAGGAAAACCGGTTGGGAAAACGAGACAATTCGTAGTTGAACCGGTAGAAATTTGATACAAGAAGAATAGACCGAATGCTTAATGACTTGCTCGTTCGAGTATTGGGTGAGATGATAGAAATGTAAAAAAAAAATACGAGGATGCAGTGAGTGTGATAATAATTATAAAAGAGAGAGAGTGTGTGTGTGAAAGAGAATAATGAAATTATATTCGATCCTTTTATTATGAGTCAAATCATGAGACCAAAAAAAAAGTCAATTTTGTTTTATGCAATGTTTATATCATTCTTTGGGTCTTTAAGAAAAAAATTCATTTTGACAAAAATATCAGTGGACTTTCGACAAAAAGAACTACATCGACATCCATCTTTTGAATAACTAGATATCAACGATAACCTATAAAGAATAAACGAGACGAGTGTCATTGAATAGGCAAAAAGCATATTATTATTTTGGTTACAATATATACATTTCGTTAAAAATATTAGTAGAAAATTTATTGTAAGTCGTGAGAATAAATCATTACAGTACGTACTTATACTGAAAATGATTTATTAGTTCAAGAATAATAAGATATACATAGTGCGTATTTATTAGGGGGCAAATGCTAATCCGGGATTCAAAAAAGTGATGAAACAGATTAATAGTAAGGTTCTTCTTGTATTCAAGGTGACTCGTTCTAAGAACATGTATTAAAGTGTTGAACAAAGGAAGTCGATCACATCTTTCAGCGCTCTTTTCTTGTGGATAAGTGCAGAGTATTCAAATAGAATTACAATAATTATTATAGGTGTAGCACCGCCCTTATTTGCATATAAGCAGATACGTACGTACTCCAATGAACACATATATTATAGTGTAACGCACTATTTTACGTATATATGATAATATATTATTACATTCAATAGACATGTTCTATCCACTCAATATATTTAACCATATTCGTTTCTTTGTTATTGCATAGTTCCAACGCTTTTTGTTCGAATTTGTATCAAATGTGCTACGAAAGAAAAGTTGGCACTAAAATTGATCTCATTTCTCAATGCTTAAGACGGAAAATATATTCAGATCACGTGCCTGCGTTTTTTAGGAAGTGGGGGGGGGTATTCACATATTCGCGCAGCATTGATTCTTAACCGCGTTTTATCTTTTTCATTTATTTATAACTTTCTGATCTGTGCATAATATATATATATGTATAATGCTTGAATTTCATAAACAAATCCTTGCTGATCTTGTAGAAGAAGATGCGCTATTGATCATGTCACCGGGATTAGGTTTATTCAAGATCTTTACCTCATTTCTTGACTTGTATACCAAAGGAAACCATTTTGTATTGGTATTGAATGCAAATCAAGCACAAGAAGGAGTTATTGTTGAAAAGCAAGCTGCCATGGGTGTACCACCAGAAGAACAATTACAGATTATTCATAATGAAACTACATCGGAAAGCCGGTAATATATTGATATTGTAGTTGTTATTGCTCATATATATATATCTAATTTTGTCCTCTTGTTAATATTAATATAGGAGTGCTATGTATCGAAACGGTGGTGTGTTTTCTGTTACTTCACGTATTTTAGCAGTGGATATGTTATTGGATCGTGTACCTACAGCCATGATTTCTGGTATTGTTTTGTATAATGCTCATCGGTAATAAAGCAAGATAGACTGGAAATTTATAATGTGATGTATATAAATACGTATTAATACATATTATATTTTCTTAGTATACGTTCGAATTCTTTAGAAGAATTGATTTTACGGATCTATCGAAAAGAAAATGAACAAGGGTTTATCAAAGCTTTTTCGGATGTACCAGAACAATTCACAACTGGATTTGCACCACTTGAAAATACCCTTAAAACACTTCAGTTGCGCAAAGTACATTTATGGCCACGGTAATTCTCTTTTTTAATATCACCATTCAATTTATGAGAAGAAAATACAGAGGAAGTAAACACATATATGGTATATAGGTTTCAAGTACTTGTATCCAGTAATTTGTCAGAAGCAAGTGCAGATGTGGTGGAACTTCGTCAACCCATGACGGAAAAAATGGATACCATTCAAAAAGCGTTAGTTGAATGTATGGAAGTAACTTTAGCAGAAGTGCGACGACAGAACTCGATGGTATAAGAACAAACAAAAATAATTTTATGGTAGATGGAATTGGCAAGCAAAAGTAACATGCTATTTTTAGGTTGACGTCCAAGATTTTACAATTGAAAATTCGTTTTTTAGATCATTTGATATGATTATTCGAAGGCAGTTGGATCCAATTTGGCATCGAATAAGTCCAGCTACTAAACAACTAGTAGGTGATTTAAGTATACTTCGAAGATTGCTATCGTAAGTGCATTGACGTAGGAGTGTATATGGGTAGTGAAAAACAAAGACTGCTATTTTCGGTTAATTTAAATGCTTATATATATATGTAGTTCCTTGACGACATATGATCCAGTATCATTTTTTTATCAGCTCCAAATGGTTATCACTTCTAATACAGCCAAAGATGGTGCCCCTACTCGACAATACCAATCACAATGGCTTTTTTTGGATGCTGCAGATAAAGCTATCACTGTAAGTAAAAAGATTATCATTTGGTTTTCTTATAAAGAAGAGCATTTAGTAGACAAAATTTCAACTATATATAGACTGCTCGAAAGCGCGTTTATCTAAAACAAAATGATCCAGAATATGATCAAAATGACGGGCCTATTGTTTCAGACGGGAACATACGATTAAGACTTGTGCCTGAAGAATTACCTAAATGGAATTTATTGCATGATATATTAAATGAAATAGAACAAGATATGCCTGAAGGTAATGAATCAAATACAAAACAACCAAAGAATAAAGTTATGCTTAACATATATTTATATACTTGTAGAGGGAGCGCCAGTATTAATTTTGGTAGATGGGGCACGAACATGTTCTCAATTACGACAATATATCGATGGAATGAATAAACCAACCAATGATGGTGAGCCCATACCGATTTTAACTCGATTGATTCAATGGTTTTTCAGTTTACAAAAGAGTATTTATCAGATACAGCAAGAGGATTCAACATCGACTAATACAAGCACAACTGGGTCAACATCCTCATCATTTAATAAATCGCAAACGCAGCGTGGATCAGCCCCACTTAATAAACGCAGGCGTGTTCGTGGTGGATCTGCTACCTCCGCGGTAACTTCATCTCGACCCCGTTCAATAGTAGAAACATTTAAAACCGATGTACAAGAAGCAGTAGATCTGTAAGTTTGAATTTGGGGGGAGAAAAAGAGCGCAGGAGCCGATGATGATGAAGAAAAGTGTTTAAAATATCTTACACGTTGTCAAAAAAAAAGATTAAATGATCCAGGACCACAAGAAGGAAAAAATGAAAATGATGATGATATAATGATGGGAGAAGATGATATATTACCTGAATTTAATCCAGTTTCTCCTGGTTCTATTATTTCTGTTCAAACATATGATAATGATGTGGATGAAGAGCTTTTGGAAGATTTACAACCAAGGTTTATTATTATGTACGATCCAAACCCTGCCTTTGTGCGGCGTGTTGAGGTAATATATATAAATGTTTCTATGTTTGTTAAAAAAAGTAAAAAAAAAGCTATGAACATTATAAATACATACATACATATGTTATATAGGTTTATCGAGCAATGCATCCAGAATTGGATGTACGGGTCTATTTTATGATTTATGAAAATTCGGTTGAAGAGCAGAATTATTTGAGTTTGATCCGTAAAGAAAAAGAAGCATTTGAGCGACTTATTCGTGAAAAATCGGTATGTACAATTTACATGAATAGTATATTCTCATGTTTTACGATCTTTATTATTCAGGAACATTAAACTAGACACTTTATTATTATTATTATGATAATAGATCATGGCTATCCCAATGCCACAAAGGGCAACACCTCAACAAGATGCATTTGCGCGTGCTGTCAGTTCGCGTGTTGCTGGAGGTCAACTTCGTAATAAAGGACCTCCTTTGGTAAAATTTTATTATTGGATAAATATATATCTTATCTTCTTCCTTGCCTATAAACTATTATTCTAAAATTGTAAATATAATAATGTATAAAATGCAGGTTATTGTAGATATGCGTGAGTTCCGTAGCTCCTTGCCTCCTATACTTTATGCTGAAGGATTGAAAATTATACCATGTACCCTTCAAGTAGGTGATTATATCCTTAGTCCCACCATTTGTGTAGAACGCAAGTCGATACCTGATCTTATTTCTTCGCTTAATTCCGGCCGACTGTAAAGTATATAATATCATCATAATAATAGGAGGGGAAATAAAGAAAAAAGGGTTTTGGAAAGGAGGAAGGAGAAATTAAAGTATACTTGTGTATGACTTACTTGAGAAATTACCAATTCTTTTTCTTTTCGTTTTTAGATATACACAATGTGAGAACATGTGTTTACATTATGATATGCCCATCTTATTAATAGAATTTGATGAAAATAAGTCGTTTTCTTTACAAAGTTTATCAGATATGAAGTCTACTGTACAATTAAGTGATTTATCATCCAAGTTGGTCTTGGTAACATTAACATTTCCAAAAGTTAAGATTATATGGTCTTCAAGTCCACATGAAACAGCTGCTATATTTGATGACCTCAAGGTAACATATTAGGATATATAGAAGAAGAAGAAATAAATCAAATATTTTAAATCTGGTTAATTTTATAATTATTATTATTAGAAAGCTGAAGAAGAACCAGAGGTAGATAAAGCAGTTTTAGTTGGGGCCGAAAGCACAGATGATGTGAATAGTTCGTATAATATGACACCCCAGGTAATAAAAATGAATCATATTTGTTTCTATATTTGAGCGTATGTATGGTGTATATATACATATATTAATTGTCTATGTAACGTACATCGTTATTAATTTCACTGTTTTAAAAAAAATATGCAGGACATACTTCGTAGTTTACCTGGTGTAACGTCTAAAAACTACAAATTGTTGATGAATGACGTTAAAAACTTGCAAGAATTATTCAAACTTTCAGTGGATGACTTGAAGAAAATAATTGGTGCAGAACAGGCAAGAAAATTATATGAATTCATTCATCATAAAACAGGCTTACAGGAACAGTCATAATAGCATAGTTTTTAGTAGCGTATATAAGTATATATATATATAAGGTTGCACGATAATATTGAGTCATGTTGCTCATTATAAACATCAAGAACGAAAAAAAAGGTGTTCCCTTTATTCATTCAAAAAAAGTTATTACGTACTCCTTAATGAAGATAATGATCGTCAGCCTTTTTTGCTCCTTTTTGACATACTATCCTATTCTCTTTTGTGCTCCTTAATCCCTTATTTTATCTATTCTTTTTTCTGCTGACTTTTTTTTTTCTCTCTCTTTCTTTTAATTTTTTTTTGCTGTTTTCAACATCAAACTACGAAAGCAACAACAATAAAACGAACATAAAAATACAGCACAACGATGGTCCGACAAACAGTGTCTGAAGCAAAACTTCGAAAGATCCTTGAACTTAACGATAAGTTGAAAGAACAACTTGAAATACCACGTATTCCAGTTTCTGAAGCAAGTCGGTCGTAAGTTTTCTTTTTATTATTAGAACAATGCAGAAGCAACAAAAAGGCATAAAGAAATTGATAATACGATACCTCTATTCTCATAATATATAGATTGATTGATCATTGTCAAACAAATCCAGATATGATGGTACCATCTGTTTGGGGGAATCGTAATCCTGATCCTTTTGCAGAACCTGTGGGTGAATGTGCCTGTTCTGTAATGTGAAAAAAGAACAACAATTGAAAGAAAATAATTATTATCCACTTTCTTTTCTTCTTATATATGTAAAAGGTTTCCCTTCTTTTTTCTTTTTTTCTCTTTTAAGTACAAAACCTCTATCTCATTTCCTCGCTGTGTACCAACGTTCCTTTATAATCAATCATTAATAATATTTATATTTATATACAAAAAACCACTTACATGCTCCCACTTCATTAATTCCTACCCCACCTCTGTCACACAAATCTATCAAGATAGCCCGAGGCACTCTGTTGTGTTTTCGGAGCTCTCATGGATCTGCTTCCTTTTTGATTTTGCCAAAATTATTAGTGTTTATAAAAAAAACATGTTTTTTCTTAATAGGATCGACTACTATTGCTACTACTGCTAATATTGATTTCAAGTTATATAGACCTAATATTTGTGAGTTCCTGTCGATCAAAAAGGAGAAAGAAAAAGTCTGTTTTCACAATTCATCATATATTTATCCTGTCATTATTATCATATAATCCTCCTTTCCACACAATTAGATTCCCAAACAATTTCAATCGAATTGACTCGCCAACATAAATAAAATAAAAAAAGCTATACTTATACTCCTGAGTCCAACCAAAAAAAAATAGAACATGGTAATAATAATCGATATTTAATAGTAGACATATCCATATATATACACCCTTATATATAAATGATCCTTTCTAGAGTAAGTGAATAGATAAATAAATAATAAAAAACAGGAAAACTTTTTTGTTGTTATTTTAGAAAGCTTTTAAAAAGTCAAAATCAAAAACACAAATTATTATTGGGCTTTTGCGTCAATTTTTTTAGGATCTATGTTCTATATAACATAGACATAAAAAATAAATGTGTATTTAGTTACTACTAGACATAAAAAAAAAGACATTTATCTATTCATTTTCTTACCCATTTTCCAAACGCGTGCTTTCAATTCAACATGATCATGGCTCATGGTATCCTATTACATAGAGCAACCATATATAAATTAGTCCATCTACACACATACGACACGTGCATGTATCTCTTTTTATATTTTTACTATCCATTCATTCGTCAACGTACATGTAATTTATAGATATCTCGTTTAAGTTTTTCCAAATCTTTGGCGCTGACAGCTTGTGCTTTCATTTGAGAAAAGTCATGATCCACACGTTCTATAATATCAGCATATTCGCGTACCTTATAGCCAAATTAAAAAAAAAAGTCATATAGTAGAAAAAAATATTAGATCGCCTCCTCCAAGTTGTCATAACAATAATGAAAAAAAAAGTTTTCGGGACCAAGGGGCATGTTGTCATGTCAACTATTATTTTACCTTCTCGGTTGAAGCATGCATTTCGGCTACAGATTCTGCTAATTGACGTGTCGACTTTACATATTCATCATGAAAATGGAAACTATCCGAAACGGCTAATGCAGCACCTACACCTGCAAGGAAACCTAACATACTATGCATATATTAAGTTTATACCAGCGATTATTATTATAATTACTGTCATATTTTTTTTCGGTTTTTTGCGTAAAATTTATAAAAGAAAAGAAAACAATGGTTTTATACCCTCCACGAATAGGACCAACACGTTTTTTTGAATTAGCAGCAGTGGTATATGTACGTCGAGCATTGGCTACCATAGTATGACGAGTGGCGTTCACCAAAATCATTTTATTATTATATTATTGAAATTAAGGAACAGAAAAAAAAAAGATACACAATTCTTTTTAAAACACTTCTTTGTATGAATATTTGCCCATGATTATAATTTATTTATTTTAATCTCAGAACCAAGGACCACCTGCTTGTTGGGCTTGTGGTGCCTGTTGATGACCAAAGAATGGATTACTGTTATTACTAGTTGGTTGTGTTATTGATGTTTGTGCAGTCATCATGGTTTGTTGAAAGGATGGATTTACATTGGTATTCGTGGTATTTGAAGAAAATGGGTTGAATTGATTGTTTGTATTTGATATGATTGAAGCAGTGAATTGCTGCTGTTGTTGTTGTTGGACAGGATTAGCAATTGCTGTAGGAGAAGAAAAGAATGACATGTCGAAGTTATTATTAAAATTATTATTTAAAGTATTATTAGTGGTGGTATTAGTATTGATTTGTGGAGTAGTTAATGCCGTGAATGTACTAGTGGGAGTTGAAATGCTCTGTTGAGGTGTTACAGTTGTACGGAATGGATTATGATGTGTTGTCGTGGATACAGATATGGAAGGGACTGGTGATTGTAATAATTGCTGGTGTTGTGGCTGCATTGGTACAGGTGTTGTCCGGAAAGGATTGTGTGCTGCCATACCTGTTGGCTGTGATATAACCATATTCGTAGTTTCATTCTCTAAACTGGCAAAGAAATCAATCAATTCTTTCGGTTGTTGTTGTTGCTGAAGTTGTGGTGTAGCTGTGGTACTTGATGCTGGTGGATTATATTTAGATGCTATGATATTAAATATATATTTTCGTTTTGAGATTATGTTTCTAGTCTGTTTGTAATAATGGTAAAAAAATAATAACTTACGTGATTGTTGCTGACTAGGAGAAGTATGCTGTTGTCTCGGTGTGGGAGTAGAGGAAGAGGGTCCATTATCATTAAGATATTCTTCCAAGGCTTTCGCTAATGATAATGGCGCATGACG
Organism: Circinella umbellata; assembly: GCA_025093555.1. Lineage (NCBI taxonomy): Eukaryota > Fungi > Mucoromycota > Mucoromycetes > Mucorales > Lichtheimiaceae > Circinella > Circinella umbellata. The sequence goes on along the minus strand of JAIWNF010000012.1, from coordinate 708,601 downwards.
TGCTTCTGGAATAGTAATTCCCAGCTCCTGTTCCAATATCCTTGCTCGATTTAAATAAGCTACGACATGTTCCGTCTGTTTAGCAAATCGTTTATATACTTCCAATGATAATCGTGCATCTGTTTTCGGCATAGCAAAATAGTGTTCTATACATTTAATTCATACATGTAAGTGTATCTTTAGTATCCTGCTATATTAGGCTGGAGATAATAAAAATTTACCCGGAGTTACTATCAATAGTAAACAAAATAAATAATTACCAAGAATATTGACAATAGCTTCATTTACGGTCTGGAACAAGACAAATAAGTCCTCCACAAGTAATCGAAAAGCATTTAAACCAATACCATTATCCCCATCATCAAATTGAAACTATTGTTAATATTAGTTGTTATTATTAATATATCCAGTGTTTTATCGTATATGAACATATAAATTCATGAGTATGTTATTATTCTTGAAAATAAAAAGTCTAAAAGTACTAATAATCATTAATAACATTTTTTTAATAAAAGAAACACTTACAGAACACTTTAACAAAGCGCCGATCAATTTCTGTACTACAGCAGTTTCTTTCAATAATCCATTTGCAACCGACAAGTGTCGTAACTTGCCCGTTTTGTGTGCCATTGTAAATTTGACGTGATCCATTCCAAGTTGGCGAAAAGCTTGAACTTTCTGTTGAAGATAGTGTGAATATAAATAAATATTTTGAATTTGTAACGTTCCTGATTATTAAAGATTATTAACGAATTGGGTTGGGTTAGAGTACTAAGCATTTTTTTTTATTTAATTAAAGCATATACACATATATAGATACAACATACAAATACCCCCTCCTCCAAAACTCCTATTTATTTATATTACCTGAAGACTTTTCTCGTACTCGTGTTGTATCCAATGCAGATGGTCGATTATCGATACATGCAATTACTTTGTCCCCATTACCTTCTCTCATCAATGTATGTAAAATAATTAACACTTTGAATGTAACCTACATATATAAAATAATAATGGTAAAATCTTGTGGTGGTTAATCTTTCTATTGACGATTTAATAAAAAAGTATGTGTTTATACACTTTTATAATAAGAGAGATAGTTACAATCCAAGAATTTTCTCGTACTCTTCGTTCCAACAATTCGACAATATCAACTGCACTTGCAGGATACTGGAAAGTCAATGCATTTAAGGCTGTCCACGCAAACAGATATATAAAGTATCATGTTAATAAAGTAATGTTACTGACTACTATTTATACCATTGAAAAAAAGAAGAATATATTGCATACTATTTAAATGTTTTGGTTTTGGCGCTTGATAATCAAGACGCGTTGCCTTGCGTACAGCTGTATCCATGATACTACTCATTATTGCGTATATCTTTTTTTTAAATTGAGACCAAGAGAAAAAGGAAAAAAAAGTAAGAAGAAAGAGAATCAATTTCTAATGAGTGAAAAAAAAAATGTGAAAAGTTTAGCTCCATTGGCCATGTGACATTAATGAATTAGACATTTAGTGGATGCTGCATTACCATTTTTGGCTCACGAAATTGACATAAGGGAGAACAAAAAAAAAAGTCAAGCGACATTACTAAAAACTCAACATTACTTAATCTGGAGACAAAAAAAGCTTTATTTGTTTATTTTCTATTCAATATATACAAATTACTTGACATAGTAGCAAAATTACTATTCCAAATGCCCTGTTAAAAAATGGAAACTGTTTTAAGTAGCAATCGCAGTGGTACCTCGTTTATTCGAGGCGAAAATTTTCATTCTCGTTGGTGCCTCTTATAAGTAAATCGCTCTTTTATTTTAAGATGGAAATTTTGAGGTTATAGGGCATGAAAATTATTGAATGTGAAATTTATAAAGTTCCACTGTATTGTTTCTATTAATCAGCCAATGACAACCAAAGATGATGTATAGTGCTGTATATTAACTATTATTATCACTCATGTAAGATACTGTACAGTAATTACAAGCTATAATGATGAATGTTTTTATAATGTTTTCAAGATTTGCAAATAAATGTGTACGTATCAAATCAATGACGTCTACCCTTTTTTTATGTTACAGTATCAAATCTTTAATGTTTAAGCAGTACGTATACAGTGGATACGTAGCTTTACGAACGTGATTAAAGATACACAGTACAGTAGTAGGTGAGCGACGTATTAAAACGAATGATTAATAGAGATAGTTCTTTATGTCATTCAATAAGTGTTCAAGCCTATCTATGCCACTGTTATCGTGAAATTTTGAGAATTTTATAGCTATAATAGCACTGCTGCAAAATAGAGGCCAGAAAATCACTCACATTAGATAGTGCGATATCGATACCATCGATGTAACCGCGAATGACACAGGCTTAGGGAAAAAACATATTTATTGTATATCAAGCTAATTGTAGCTATATTCTTATTATTACTATTTTTGAAATATGTGGTGAATCACAGGAATATCAGAACTAACGAAATAAATAGAATATTTAGTATTACAAAAGAGGTATAAAACAGCACTTTAATGGATTCATCCGGTAGATTTTATTATATTTTTCTATTCATAAAATTCACAAATTGATAAGGTTAACTTGTTAAAAGATTGACTTCAACTGAAGCTTTGAACATTTTTATATCATATTCATTAACGAACTATGATAGTAAGATTTTAGAAATTAAAGCAGCGTCCAGATACATGGTGAACAATCAATTGTTCAAGAATTGTTCTATCAAAATTGCTTTGTAAGTCAATAGTTAATATCTAGGTAATTTATTAAAAAATATGATTCCGTATTATATACACATTATATGATGGATGTGCTATTACGTAACACAGATAGTTATTATATTATATATTTCAAAACATAGACTTGTTGTAGTGAAGAATGACATTAGCCTTTCTTTTTTTATTAATCTTTTGAGTTTTTTCTTTACTTTGTACGTAGATGTATATAAAATAATACTTTATAGATACAAGACTGTTTCTTCTTTTGCATAATCCACTTTCTTTGGTGTAGTGTTATCTGATGGTAAATACATAGATTACCTTACGTATCATCTTTAGTCGAGAGATAGGAACTAAAAACCGTTTTCAAAAAAAAAAGTTTTTTCAGAACATGAAATGAAACATATTAAAAAGACAAAAGTGTAAGAAGATCAAAGGTTGCTCGGCTTATAAGAGAAAAGCATTATAATCACCATCTTCATTCGTATGTATATATCATTGTAATCAATGTAAAATGGACATTATACAGTAATGCGAAAGCCCAAACAATTGTAATATAATATCTGATGTAGGTTCGCTGTTGGTTCTCTTCTTTTCTACAGCTAATGCATACTAAGTAATCTTACATACACCTGTATATATCATAATGTATATAGCCATTTTACCAGTTTACTGTCTATAAATTTCTACATCACTTTGGAAAAGTACATAGTATATGAATTTATACTTTCTCATTTGTGAAAATAATACCCGACAAGAAGAAAATATGATCGATAAACTCAAACAAAACGACAAACAATATTTTACTCTGTGAGAATAAGGTAAACATATATTCAATGTTTTACACGGTTTAAACTTTTTATAAAGAAAAAAGTGTATTAGTTTGTCCGAGGACTCATTGTTATCCGAAAAACGATGATGTAGATGAATGCATAAACGAGCGGTGCAGATTGGTTACACTACATCTATGGGAATTCTAAATAAAAGTTGGTTTAAAATAACTCTTTATACACTTTCACTGACTAAAGAACATCATGATCTATTTTGAATCCCCAAACCCTTGTACATATTAAAAAAAACGCAGGGTTTATGTCCAACATACATCTTTTTTTTATAGCTATTCACATACTTGCCAAGATATATTACTTTCGTCATCATAACCGGCGGTTATTCTAGAATCATATTATACTCTCAAATGATAATACTTATGCAAATTGATCTCAGGTCACACGTACATACTAATAATACTTCTTTCGTTTCTATTTTTTAAACTTTCTTTTTTCCCTCTTCTTCTTTTTCTTCTATATTTGGGTACCCATTCTTCTTTTACTTTCTTTCTCATCTAATTAATTACGATTGTACATTAGTACAACACATATACTTATAAGTATAATAATTTTAACAATGGTGGCGGTGGACATTGGCAATGACATGACCATACTTGCTTTGGGTATTTTAATCGTCAGCGCGACGGTGATTGTCTCCTTGATGGTTTATTGTTATTGTTGTAATGCAAGTCATCGGCGAAGTAGTACTCTTGATGTCGAAGAGCAACAGCAGCCAGATGACAGGTCTCCATTATTATCTACGTCTTTTCGTGCGCGTTATATGAAACGTACGTCTACATTTTATCAATGGAATCGACCTGCCCCACCTTCTCCTTCTTCGTCTTCCTTATCCGAGCAGCATCAAGAACAGCAAGGGTTGTCAAGTCAACAGCAACAAGATCGAGATACTCAAAAGGACAATAATAAAAGAAGTTCATGGATAAGTCGACGTACGGAACTATTAAAGAAATATGCAAGATCACCGAGTTTTAATACTGCTACCACCACTACTACTTCTTGATGTATAAAGCTTATGCGATCACTCCTATATTATATATACCCTCTCCGCACATGTAATCATCTCTTTTTTTTTCACTGTCTCGATATTATTATTAATGTATCTTACACTATTTATCGTACACATACACAACTATTTTCCAACGCCCAAGAAAAGAAAATTACTCTATGATTTCTTTCTCTGAATATTATGTTTATTCCACATAAAATAAGTTATTGAAGAAGGGAAAGAGGATGGAACCAAAAAAAAAAAAAAAAAAAAAAGGAAAGGAAAGGAAAGGAAAGGTAAAGAACCGAAGGAAAGAGGTAAAAAGAGAGAAGAAAAGGAGCAACACTGTTATTTTTTGTATGTGAAATATTTATACATTGGGAATAAAAATAAATTATTAGATTGAACTAAGAAGTCCTTTTTTGATCTCACCTTTCATAGTAAGACACCGACTAGATTCTATTCCTTCGCATTTGATAGCAACGACTGAACTAATACAACCATTAATACATGCTTCATATACTATATCATCACAAATAGAAGCTTTAGGTTTGTCACTAGACATATCGGTGGTAACACATATTGGTATACTTTCTTGACAGACACATGCGATATTATTATCAGGTTTACCATGTGTTGTACACATGTTAGTTGCAGCTAAAAGTTGTCGCTTATTACTACATAGCTCAATAGTAAGCTTGTCATCGTCTTTTCCTGTGTCTGAAATAGCACTGATAGTAACATTCGTCACTATGACAAGGAGTAATAAAAGTTTTATGAAAAAGGATATCATTTTGTTATATTATTAATTATGGATATGTAAACAAAAGTGATAAAAAGATTAGATGGAAATCCATCCATCTTCTTGAGTATTTATACATTTTTTGTATAATTTTAACGATATTGAAATGTTGCCCACATTCCAATGTAAGTGCTTCTTTTTTGTTCCCTTCTCTTATATGAAACTCAATATGATAGATCAATTGATAGCTAGTATATATAAGTAATCAGAATCACATATGTAAAAATGGGGGTTTTCTTTGGTAATGGAAACATTTTTACACTTCCTTTTATATATATATATAAATGTTAATGTACAAAAAAAATATCAAATAAAAAAAAATAAAAAAGGTAAGAGGGTTGTATATATATATTTGTATGTGTATGTGGTTGTTATATAATTATAGAAAAACAGCATTTTACACAGAAGAAGAAAAAGAATGACAAAGCTTAGAATACGATAATAACAAAATAAAATAACAGCTATAATAATGATGGTAATAACAACAACGATAACAATAACAGTACTATTTATAGAAAAAATGAAGTTACTTGCGTGTGTGTATGTTTTTCATAGGTGCGTCGTAAAAGAAGAAAAGAATTAAAAGGGTAAACTAAAATAAACATACAATAGAATAAAATTACTTTATGCAGATACAGTAGCTTTTGAAGTGGCAGAAGTAGTTGGACTACTAGTCGCATTTTTAGTATTGGTATCAGGTCGAGAATTTGTTGTTGTCGAAGAAGTTGAAGGTCCATAAGCCATCATACGAGCATCACTTTCCTCGTGTACAGGACGAAAAGCTCTTGATGTAGATCGAGGAGTTGATCCACTGAAATCATGTTGTGCCATCAATTTTTGTTGAAAATGTAATTGTTCTTGAAATTGCATTAAACTTTTTAAGTGTTCTTTATGCTTTTCTAAAGCATCTTGGGCACATGCTGTCACATTTTTATTGCTATTCACTTTACCAAAATGATGCTGTTGCCCTTGATGATTACTACTCTTATTATTATTATTATTGAGATGTTGCTCTTGGTGATGATGATGTTCATTATTATTATGATTGTTGGTATTATTGGTATGATGATGCTGTTGATTTTGATAATGATGACTATTATTATTACTCATCATAGTTGTTGCTGTTGTTGTGTTATGATTTGTAGCGGTAGGAGTTAAAGATCGGTCTTGTAAAATAACTTCTTTACGTCCTTCTACTTGTACACGCATTTCCAATGTATTCACCTTCTCTTTTAATGATTTCGTACGTTTTTCTAAATATCGAATGTAATCCACTGCCTTGAATAAAACTGTACTTTTACTATTATTGATATTTTTCAAGGTCGGTACAATTTCTGTTAAGTCCTTAAATCCTGTACGAATGGTCGTCCTCCGTTTTTGTTCAGAAGCAATATGATTAGCACGTTTTTCCGCTTCCGTCAATAATTCTTTTTGTGGTCGACTTCTAACACGTGTTCCAGAAGGTCTCTTTGCCATTTTATTGCTAATCATATCATGATCATCTGTACTAGGTCGTTTATTATACGATGAGGTGGGTGATGCTGTGGATGCTGACGTAGATGCCCGTAATGGCGTTGCTGTCATTGGAGAAGAAGACTCGCGAGATTGATGTTGATGAGATGATGAAGATGAAGAATGTGAATGCGGAAGATCATGATGAATATGAGGATGTGTTGGTACTACCGGTTGTTGTTGTTGCTGCTGTTGTTGTCTTGGGAATGAGATAGTTTCACTCTTCTTTAAATAGACAGCATCATGCCGAAAATTATTCCCTGCAGAAGAAGAAGGTGTTGTTGTGCTCCAAGAAGATGAAGATGATGATGAAGAATCCATTGGATTATGTTGATGATTAGCTTGTAAAAAGTGTTGATGTTGTCTCTTTTGTTCATCAAGAGAACGTAAAATAGAAGTACGACGTCGTTCTTCATCTTCCCCATTATTATCATCCATGTTTTGAGAAGGATACTGATCATACAATGAAGGCATGTGACTTGGTAATGGGTCAACTTGCATATCTTGGTCCATAAAAAATGTATCCAAAAATTGAGAGAATGTTTTTTGATCATCTTCGTCAAGCACTGTATTTGACGATAAAGAAGGTGGTTGTGGTGGTTGCAATAATTGTTGATGAGAACGGTGATGATGGTGATGATAGTGGGATGATGATGATGCGGAGGAAGAGGATGGTACAGTCAGTTGTTGTGATGGTATAGAAGGAGGTTCATGTGGTGGTAGTTCCTCCGTTGTAGTTACTGCTGCTTCAGCAGCAGCTGTAAAGTTTTGAAATTGTGATTCGTCAAGTAAAGGAACGTCATTCATAGGTGCCATGTCCAATGGCACAGGCATGGCAAAATCAGGACCCAAATCAAACGTAAATTGAAACTCTAATAATAATAATAAATTCATATCAAAACATATTTATTATATATAAGTGATTTGAGCCTTTTTTTATGAAAAAAGAGAATCAATAATAATAATAATAATTTACCCTCAAATGGAACGGGCTCCTGTAATGGTGCCTCAAAATTGTTATTGTTTTGAGCTGTCTGAGAAAACCATTCCTGAGGAGGGAATGATTGACTAGGAACAGATGACGATTGCGTTGGGTTTTGTGAATGTTGCTGTGAATAGTTCATTGAAACACCAGAGGGCGAGTTAGAAAAGGGTATTGGAATATAAAGGCGGAATAACTTTATATATAAATATATTGGGAGGTCAGAAGAAGAAACCGAGTTTTTTTTTTCTTTTTCTTTTTAGTCGGGCGTATATTGTTTGATAATTATAATGAAAAAAAAAAGTGTGTAGAGAGAGGAAGATATTCAAGCGGGGGATGGAAAGAAAGAGAAAAAAAAGAAAGAGAGGGAATGAATGAAGGGTGACCACACGTATGCTCAATAACAGCACACTAAGAGAGAGTGAAACAAAAAAGCCTAATGTTAAAACTGTGTGAGTGTCTCTTACCGTGTGTTTGTTCTAATCTTTTGAAAGCTTCCCACCCACTTCAAACACCGGTTTGTTGAATTTTCACGAGCTTTTTTTATTTCCTTTAGTTACACAATCCACTTATTTTGCACCCGTACCATCGCTCCACAAAATAAAGTTCCCCGGATCAACATTGATTTCTATTTATTTCGTGATGAAAATAATGACAATAACTATAACAAGGATAATTATGAATAGTATATAAGGATAGAAGAAAAATAATTCATACTCATGGCTCATACTTCAAATAATTAGAAACTTCTTTTTCTTTTGTTTCTCTTTTTCCCAAGTTTTTCCTTTTTGTTCTTCTTTAATTTCCTATTAACCGAAAACAGGAACTCAAGTTATTAAGTAAATCTAACATCAATATGGAATCATGGTAAATTACATTTCTTATTATTATTATTAATTATTAACATTATATATCACCACTCAACAGTGATATAAAAAGCTTTAATTAGATTGTTTTTTAATGCATTCTTCATTCCAATTTTCAGGTACTTGATCTTTCACAATCTTTTTGAATGCTTCAAAAGTACATAAAGATTTATCACCACTTGAATGATGATCTTCTATTGCATGACAACCAGGTAATTCAAGAATTTTGTCATTATAACGCACACGTACATAATGTGGCTGTTCTTTTTGTCCAAAAATCCGAGATGTCCAACTCAAGTTAGTTCCTTTTTCTTTGAATAGTTCAAAAATAATTGAACTACTAAAAGGTGGCCATCTAATAATAATAAAAGGGTTAAGATATAAAAAAAAGAGAAAAGGGTCAGTAAACTTTAATTATTGTAATTGTCCTGATTTTCACGTGCTAATAATATGGAATCTCTTACCGCTTGTCAAACACGCCCAACGAAATTAACAACGGTCCAACAGTACTAAAAATAATAATAATAAAAAAGTTAATATCCATTCCCCTTTATCTTTTAAGAAAGATAATTATCCCCGAAAAGTTATTCTCTTTTTTGGAAAATATCTTAATACACTTTTGTGAGATTTTTTTACACCAAAAAAAAAACTAAATAAAAAATAGAAATAATACTAATATAATCTCATATATCCCAATTAATGTTGAAGATCGAAACAATATCAACAACAAAATACTTACGTATCATGACCAGAATAGATATGAAGTTTTCGGTCATTGACTCCGGCAGTTTTTTCGACCATACGATCTCGGATATCCCCAACTAATCTTCCTATGCCAAGTCGTCGACCTTCATGCGACTTCATTGCTGTATGGAAAAAATCTAAAATCACCACATCTTCAAGATCTCGCATCACTCCTTCATCAATATCCGGTGGAAGATCAAATCCGTGTGCTTTTGCAGCAACCAAGGTATCTATATAAAAACAAAAAAAAAACCCGGTGTCACAACACATGTATAAAAGTATTATTTATCACATTCACTGCATGTGTATATATATATACATATATGTAACAAATGTTCTCAATGTTTCGATCAATACGTTGTTGTACAACATAACAGTAATAAATTTACCCATAATGCCATTTGCAGAAGGATGACTGTAAAGTGATACAGAATCCGCATATTTTTTCAATTTTTCGGATAGTGACTTGAATTTCTCCTTGTATATTTCATGTACTTCTTCCCTTGATTCTTTATTTAATTGAGATAGCCTAGAGCAGTTTCTATTTGGATACATGTTATCCGTTACTGGATCACTATAGTAATAATAATAATATGAATTAAAAACCACTTGTACTTACGTGTTTCCTTTTTATCACTACTGTTGTCGTTGTTATTATTGTCATGGTTACAAATACTAATTACCAGTACAATAGCAACATTCCCTCACTAAACCCCATGACCCCACTTTACCGTGTGCTAATTTTAAGAACAAAATCATCGTGACGTTTTTCAATCGGATATAAACCACCTGCAACCAGTTGTTGAACAGATTCTTGAGTACGTTGATAGCTAGTACTACGAATAGTCACGGTATTTTCATCAAAAACATCTGGTAAAAACTTGAGTCTATGTCCATATAGAGCGATTAATTATCATTAAAAATATATAGTATTTGAAAAATCAAAAAAGGTACCTGTTGATATAAATCTCTCTTAATCTTGAACCCAAAGAAGCCATGCTCTGACGACCAACATTGGTTAATTGACCATAGTCACTAGAATAATGACAATATGTTAGATGACTAGTGCGCTTCCCAATTTTTTTTTTCCTTTTTCTGGTAAAACCTCTTCTATCTCCATTTATTTCCCCGCATAAAAAAAAGCTTACCAGGCACCTGGTTTATGCAAATGAGGTTTTTGGTCTAATCTTTCTTCATCTACCAATCTTTGTAAAGGAACAAATTGTTTGGCTGCTTTCGGATCCAATGATAAAATGGTTGCAAACATGTGAGCATTAGCATCACACATGTTCCATACAGCTGGGAAAAGTTGTGTCAAACGCTTTCTAACAGGTGTACGTTCGCCTATATACAAAAAAAAAAAACCGGTATTTATTAGTATTTATTTACTCACTTTTTATAGTATCAAACAAATAACTTTCTTCTTACCATGACGATGAACTACTTGCAAGAGACTAGTAATATATATAATTATATATATTTGTTCGTTTACATACATACATATACATTTATAGATGAGCAAAACCACGTGCATGTATGAGTATATACGGATTTTGTTGTCACCAAAAGGGAACAAAAAAGAAAAAGTAATCTTACGTTAGTTCTAAGTCTTCGGGATAATGACCAGAATCAGCTCCGGGTAATGATGCCATATTCTATATTCTATAGGTAAATGTGAAATAGAATAGTGTTTTAATTGTTATATAGTATTACGAGTAGGAGAAGAAGAACAATAACGAATGAGTCAGCGTTTTGTTCTCTGGAACTTCTCGGGAAAACGGGTACACAAAGTCGCTGAGAAAAAGAAAAGCCCAAATACGTGTTCGAAATATATAGTTTTTTTGTCGGCTTTCTTTTTTTTTTGTTAACAGCTTATAGCTTATAGTAAGCGCATGTTATACGTGTGGCGAAAAAAAAACAGACACAAACCTTACAGAAAAGTGGTACATAATAGCACGCAATCGCAACTTTTTTTGGAATATTTTTAATGTCTTTTCTGATTGTTATTTCGGAGATCCAGGTTCCGTGGCAAATGAATTTATAGGTTTCCTTGTGTTTATAACTGACGTCCTGTCTTGTCTTTTTGATTTTGACAGTTATGAAAATGGCTTGTTTTTTTTTTGCATCTCAGAACCTAGGATATACATAATCATTACTGTCATTCTTAGTCATCGTATGATCATGTATGTACTAGGTTCAAGTCTCATTATTGTTTTCTAGAAACCGCGCCGAGATATAATTAATGGTAAAGAAAAAGAATCAAATAGAAACTTAATAAACTCCCACGTTGCTATGGTTTTTTTTTATTTCTTTTCATTATTACGTAATCCTTTTGTCTCACTATTGAGAAGATACTACATACAGCCCTGTAGATCTTTAACATTTAATTAATTAAGCTTTACTGTTTCAAGGATTGATATTCAAGCCGATAAATGTGAGCAAAAATATCTTTAAGAATGAGGTTATAAATTGATAAAATGAGGTTATTGTAACTATTAATACTACCATCTATTATCACACTATATAGGAATTATTAAAAGTCTGTTCATACGTAGCATTATAATCTGGTAATACCTACTTAACCTGTATAGAAGAAGCAGCAGTACTCGCAATATATCTTGCTGTTTCTGATGAACTGGGATCAGGCTATTACGTAGTAACATGCCAAAAATCATTTCAAATTATTCTTGATGAGAAAAAGACAAAGACTCAGCCCATATTCTTCTTACGGCTTGCTTTCGATTTTTTTTTCTGCACTCTTACATATTGATAAAATACGTAAGTTTCTTCTTTGATTGATGAAATTAGAAATTACGTATAACTAAAATATTGGGATGTGGTCACCAACAAAAGAGGCTGTGCTTTTTTGTAAGATATCCCCGAGGTAAAACAAATATATTGTCGTGTTCTTTGCTTTTGTTGCTTTGCTGTTTGAACAAAGATTGATCTGCAGTGTTCATTATCTGTTGTACGGCGGAAGTCAGGTCGCATTATAGTGATATCAATATAGTTCAGCAGTGTCACTTGGTGGAATTGGTTGACGTGATATAGGTGCAAAAGTTAATTCCATAACCTTCCACTTAGTTTCATCACTACTAAATTGTTCTTGAACGGAGTTTTCTTGTTAAAGGGTATTTTGTGGACATACGTTTGTGAAAAGGTGTAAGTCCTGTTTTGAATTGAAGAATTAGGAACAATGTTAGATTTATGGGCTGAAGTAATTAATCTTACTCCAAGACAGTTTATGTAGCATTTTCTGTGTTCCATCAAAATCTGTGTAAATAGAGCATCCATTCTTTTGTAGTTTGACCATACTAGTTGATGGAATATTCATCATTTATATCCAGACAAAAAAAGTATACTAGTGTGATCCTCGATCGTTGTTCGTAGGTTTTGCTGATAACTAATAAGATAATAACAATATAGAATAGTGGAAACGCTCGGTGTGAGTTTTTCTCTTATTCAAATAGGATTGTTAATATTTTGAGATAATGGTCGCATAATTATAATTATGATACGTAGATCAATAAAAATTATTATTTTTCTGAAGTTGAGAGTATTGCTCTAAAGCTCATAGCCATCTGCAACCGTTGTCCAAAAATAAGGTCATATATATAGTTTGGATACATGACATATATTTCTCTTTGTTTTTTAAAAAAAAAATGATAACAACATTTCAAATCTTCAGGTACAAATACTAAAACACCAAAAAATTGATATAAAAAATGTATTACATGATGGATTGCGAACAGAGTTTTTACATGTATAAAATCCAATATGCTACATAATACAATAATACAAAGTCTGCAATTCGTATTGATTATCGCAATTTGCTACATCAATGCATCCAAATAATTGGATTAAGGTCGCCTGTTCACTTTAACTAACCTCCAACTCGTTTGCCTAGACTTTTCTTCTGTGAGTGTTTTAGACTTCGGGCACGAATCAATATATTATCATGATTCGCTCAGAGCTTAAATTTTTAGAAACTGAAAGAATATTAGGTTTTGTATAACTTATATGTTAATAACGGGCTTCTACACAACATGCTTTTCTTAATAAGGTTAAGATTTTTAGTGAGGAGTATGTGCTTGTGGATAGTTTCTAGCACAAGAGAACAACAGTAGTAATTGTAATATATTATGGTAGGAATTAGAATAAATCCGAATAATACATACGTAATAAAAAATCTTCATACTGGTCACTATAGTTCCTGAATGATTCAATGATACACGATAATCAAGAAAAAACAGGTAAAATCGAAGAATTGTCCTGCAGGTTCCAAAAGGCAAAAAACGCGAAATTAAGCGCTTTGATTGGTGAAAGCGCGTCATTTTCCTTTGCTGAGTGAGGTAAGTAAAAAAAATATTTTGGAAAAGCTCCTTCTTCCTTTCTTCCTTTCTTGTCACACACTTCCAGACCATGGAAAACCAAGGTAATTTTTTATTTATTTATTTATTTATTCAATTAATTGAATCCATTTAATAATCTAATTAATATTTTATTATTAATTCTTTTATATTATTTTCTTTTATTTAATCAATCGTATATAACAATCTAATAATAATAATAATAATAATAATAATAATAATAATAACATTTAATAACATTTAATAATAATAATATTTATTCTTTATTTAGCCGTTCGTCATTCAGAGTGGCTTTCATCACCACCGGAAAAGCAACACCATCAGAAAAACTCACTTAGTCCTTTACGTGAACCTTTACAAGAGTTACATTATGCACCTGATTCACCAACAGAAAAAAACCATATTCATTCTGATGATTTAGTGGGTACATCTGAAATTAAACCTAACAACCATAACGAATCTGTCGACTTTGTATATGTCTCACGACCTGTGAAACAACCCATCTTACTTGTTGGAGGTTCTGAAGATATTACGATCGGACGAGGTGGTAATGCTACTATCAAAATTGGAAAACGTAATCGTCAAATCAGTCGTACTCACGCACGTATCGAATATCAAGCAAGCACACACCAATACTATTTTCATGTTCTTGGTTTAAATGGTGCAATGGTAGATAATGTCTTGTATCGTCAACATGATCGTATTTTATTAAAAGATGACGCCTTGATTGATATTTTGGGCTCGAAGATTACTTTTATGTGTCCAGATGAATCAGTTATTCCTATTCATCGACGTCTACAGGAACCTGCTACGCCCCCTTCACCTCAACTTGAACCTGAATTGATTGTCGATGATATTGTAGATGATATACAACAACAACAACGATTATCCCCTGAAGCAGAACAACAAGCTGTCGTTGTAGATGATGAACCGATATTAGCTGCAGCAGTACAACAGTTGGAAGAATCAGCTGAGCAACATCAGTTATTATCAGTTGGGGAAGAAAAACCAGCAATTGAAGAAACAAAGCAAGAAGAAGAGGAAGAAGATTTTGTTTTAGATTCACAAGAACAACCACTTTCACCTGAACCTAAAGATCAAATCAATTCCAATGAGGAGGAGGAGGAGGCACAGAAACTCAATGTAGATTATGCAGAAGTTATTATTGATGCTCTTGGTAAATATTTAGTAAATCGAGAGAAAGAGAGAGAGAGAGAGAAGGGGTAATTTTAAGATAAAACCAAAAAAAAAAAGATAAGCTAAACTTATTATTGTTAGTCTTTTCACGTAAATCATCGATGCCTGTAAGCGATATTTGTTCACGTATTATGAGTACCAATCCAATGTATAAATCTCAATCTCGTCAAATCTTGATGGAAAATATTCGAAAAGTACTCAAAGAGAAACCATTCTTTGGTGAAATTGTAAGAAAGGGCAAAACAGCGGACGGATCTCCTAAGGAAAACTTGTATTATTATAATAGTCAAGAAGATCCTGTTGAATGGCGTCGTGCAGAATATACTCATGTGGGACGTAGTGCACGTAAATGTACGTTGCAAGATAAGCAATACTTTTGGAAGATTCCTCCCAAGCTTGGTCGTAACAGAAATTCTTATGTTCCTCCACCTGCTAAAGGATATGAAAAGCGAAAGGTCAATGATGAGGATAATATGACGGATCTTAGCAACAATAAGAAATCAAAGTCGAATGATTTCTAATGCAACTCTATACTTTTTTTTACCCTCTTCCTTTCCTTCTCTTTCTCTCTACCCTTTTTCACATTATTTTACAGATAAACACGTATCATTTTATATATTATTATATTTATATATATTTGTCGAGTATATATAAATAGGACACGTATATGACATGAATATATATATATATATTTGGATAAAAAAAATATGTGATGATTTAACCGTTTCTCTCTTTCTCTCTCTGTTCGCACACACACACAAACACATCCGCATCCGCATCCGCACACATACTTTCAATCATATAATCATCACAAAAAAAGCCCCCTATCTTGTTCATATTTCATATTTTTCTTCAAATCTTTCTTTACTCGCTCTCAACTTCATCTTTTTTCTCTCTCTTTTTTTTTTCCTTTATCTCGTTTTTTTATATCTTAACTTACTTTTTTTGTTGTTGTGTATGTTATCTTTTTTTAGTCAATTCTAGCATCCATTCTTATAATAACAACGAAAAAAATTGTACACAGAAGCAAAAAAAAAAAGTTAAAACAAATATGTATATTATGACGATACAAAATATGATAATAATATTATTGAATTGATGTGGGTGTAAATTCAGAAACAAATAAATTAAAAAAAGGGGGTATTTTTATAAGTAAATATGATTTTGTTCTTTTGCTTTAGAGCTTAGATGCAGCTGAACCAGTAGAGCTCTTAATGATACTGTCAGCAACATGAAGAGCAACAGCTTCAGTGGTAGCCATGGGATTTACACCAGAAGCAGTAGGGAACAAGGACGCATCCGAAATATACAAATTCTTCGTTTCCCAAGTTTCACCAGTAGGTTTAGCAACCGAAATCTTGGGAGAAATACCCATACGGCATGAACCCATTTGATGTGCACAGAAAATACCAGCACCATCCTGCGGCAAACCATACTTGCGTACTTTCTTTAACCATTCTTCAAATCGTGGATTATCTACACGTGATTCTTCACCCTTGTTGAAAATAAATGGATCGACACCAAACTGACCTGTATGCAATTCACGAGCGCCAGAAGCACACAAGATTTGAAGGGAGCGAATGATACCGACCAAAATCGAATTACGGTCATGACTAGAAAGAGCATAATCAACGACCATATTACCATTATTATCAGTACGAACGACACCCTTAGAATTCTTATCACGCGACAAAATCAACAAGGGTGCACATTTGCGATATCTAGCCATTAAGTTTTTGTGGTTAGCAGCACTTCGCCATGGCAAAACAGTCGAGTAACTACCAGGATGCAAACAAGGCACTTCAATCTTAGCACCATAGCCTTCATTATCAGCATTTTCAGCTACATTACTAACAGCAGTCATAATAGAACCTTCAAAACAGTCAACATTTTGATCAAAGAAGCCAAAGGTGATACTGCATGGATGCAAACGTAAATTGTGACCAATATTCTTGTTGGTCAAGCCAGAACGGGTCAAAATATTAGGAGTATGAAGGGAACCAGCAGCAACAATGACTTGATCTGCCCGGATAGTCACTTTCTTATCATAGTTGACAATGACTTCAACACCAACGGCGTGTCCTTTTTCGACCAAGACTCGAGTCACCTTGGAACGATCCAAGAATTTTGCGCCATGTGCCTTGGCATCACGAAGCCATGCGTTCATAGTACCGTTTTTAATACCATCTTTACAACCTGCAAAGCAAAAGTTACATTGATGATCAATTCCACCGGTGTTTTGGGGAATATCAGCAACATGATAACCAAGTTCTCTTTAAATGACAATAATAATAAATAATAATAATTAAAAATAAGTTCTTTTTTACTATTTTTTTCTTAAAAAAGAAGCTGAAACATTTGTTGTACTTACTGACAACCTTTGATAAGAAGGCTATTGGGAACATTATGCTTGATACCAGCAGTACTTGCACCGATACGTTCAAAAACACGGTCCAAATCACGAGAAAACTAAAATACACATAAATTGTTAGCCTGATTCATATATATATATATATATATATGTATGTGTGCGTATGTGTGTATGTTATATTTAGTAATGGTTGACAGTATTTACCTTGGGAGAAACAAAATGGGATAAACCTTGTTTTGCCCACTCCTCGCGTACATAATGTTGAAGCTATATTATAAAAATATATTTTAGATTGTTATTATTATTATTATTGTTATTATAAATAGTTATTTAATGTTCATAAATGTTGAATAATTTACCTTGAGAGAAGCAGACCAGTTAACAGTAGTTCCTCCACCAAAAACACTACCTGCTAAAATATTGACAGCTCCTTCAAAAGTAGAGAAGAAACCACCATATTCATACATACTGGCAAAAGCGTTAGATTCAAACATTTCCATTTCATCCTCGTGGTAATAGACACCCTTTTCAATGACCAAAACGGATTTACCCGCCTTTGCAAGTTCAGCAGCGGTTACACCTTTGTTACAAAAAAGTTATGAAAACTTGTTAGCTCTTAACTATTTTTAGTGTAAACGACTGTGCCTTCCTTCAAATGTCGCATCAATCAAACTTTAAATTATATATTATACATATAATTTTTGTACACTTACCACCGCCAGCACCGCTACCAACTACTATGGCATCGAATTTAATTTCTGAAACTAAATCTTCATATTTAAGCATTTCATAACGTTCTTTTGGGGTAGGTTTATCTTGAGATTCAATATGGCTGACATTATAGAGCATACCACGATGTAATTCACTACCCTTAGCACCGTAGGTAGGATGACAGGAAGTAGAAAAGAAAAGTTTGTACAACAAACGGAGTTGAGGAATATATGAATTTTTCCATTTCAAAACAACTTTTTCGCGTTCTTCACGAGATAAATCTTGGAAAGGTTTATAATGGCCTGTCAGGACAAATGAACCAGCGCGCTTGGATAACAGAGACAAAATCATGGCTAATTCTTGACGTTTATCGGCGGCAAGAGCACGGTTCAAAAATACTTTGACGTGAGGTAAACTATCTATACCAGTGTTAGATAATTTGGCAAATTCCTTGATATCTTCAGGTGTATGAATGCTGTTGTCATGACCGCAAAGTTGTTCAATCATTTCTTGAATTTCTTTGTCATTAAGTTGCGCCACGAAGGTATCCATGACCGCTGTCAAAACAGCAAGCTGATCTTCACTTAATTCAAAAGCTGGAGCGACAATGCTTCGGTTGGGATCTGCCATGATTTGGTTTTGAATTAGTGAAATTAAAAGTGGAAGAAGAAAAGTGAAATGAAAGTGAAAAGAAGCGAGTTAAAATGCCACTTTTTTTTTTTCTCGTATAAAAAGACTTGTGCTTTTTTGAAAACTCGCACCCTTTTTAATATATAAAGGTTACATCCAAACTCGCGGGGTGTATAGCATAATGTTTTTTAAACTTGATTTGGAATAAGCTGAAGAATGGATAATCATCCGATTGTTTTTTTTTCTTATACACTCTCTTATCATATTCTTAGCAATAGCATTTAAATTATTATATATGACATATGCTTAACCCCCCCCCCTCGCTCTCTCTCTCTCTCTCTCACACACACACACACACACGGACCCCTTCGTTTTGTGTTGGGGAAAGGAAGATCTTTTGGTTCTTTATCTTCATACAACTTTTTTTTAATCTGAATCCACCCACAACAACTCAGATAATCGTTTTTTTACCTCATTTGTTCTTCCAATATTTGTTTCAATCCCCACACAAAAATCAGTTACACATTTGACACTATTTTTTTGCTTTATGAAACCTGTTCCTGGAACCCCATCCCTAAACCATAATAATGGGATTAACGGTCCGCTTGGCTTTGAACTTTATCCCATATGCTTTTTAAATGAATAACAGCTTTAACGTGGGATTTCAACTTATTATTATTAACTTGAGGCTCCTCCTTTTCCCTATTTCTTTTATCACTTTAATGATTGTCTCCTTCTTTGTATACCGATGAATTCAAAGAAGCAAGCAACTAATTTTATATAAGAATTCCGATAATAGTAATTCAGGAGGTCAAAGAATATACAAAGCTACTATATAAAATGCTATGACCAAAATTTTCAACGATAGCTCATAATAAAAAAAATGGTTGGGGATGTGCTTTTTTTTTGCTGATAAAGTATATTATGCAGTTTTCATTTAGTAGAAACAAGAAAAAAAAAGTATAGTACCATTCATGAAAGTCAACAACAACAATAGCACCAGGAGGACACGCGTTGACTATTTATTATGTCCCATGGTAACAGTTTGCATTATACAATTTATATGCTACGTACTATTATATTGAAATATGCAACAATGTTTAAAAAATGTAGTAAGAGTAGTTAGCAAAATATGGTTCGACGTGGCAAAAGAGAAACAGTACGTCATTTTATTTTATTATAGAAAAAATAAAATGATATACGTTTTTCGCTCACAATACTGCTACTACCACTACTACTGTCCTTTCCAATATTTGTTAAAAGATCGTAACATTACGTAATGGGATTTTAAGCATTTTTTGACATATAGTATGATGAAATCATATACATACTTCTTTATTACATTTGATTATTATATATGAAATGTTTTCTCAACAATTACACCACTCCTACAAAAACTGGATACATATAATCACACTTTTGAAAATCGTTTTTTATTAATTGCGTATTAGACTCACAAATTCTAAAATGGTGGGGGGGGATCTAACCAATTTTTTTTAGATTGCTTTTGTTACCCAATATATAGATAACTCCATCACTTCTTTCTTTATTCCATATTGATTTCTGTTTTCTCTTCTTTCATTTATATCTCATACCGTCAACAATAATAAAGGAGCTGTCTGTCTTCTTAAGTGGCCCCATTCGACATTAATGAATACTTTTTGTACTACGTATGACTACGCTCATGGTTCGACCTATAGAATTTGCTTGTGTGTTTTATTTATA
Source organism: Circinella umbellata (assembly GCA_025093555.1). NCBI lineage: Eukaryota > Fungi > Mucoromycota > Mucoromycetes > Mucorales > Lichtheimiaceae > Circinella > Circinella umbellata. The sequence continues at coordinate 688,131 of JAIWNF010000012.1, read as the reverse complement.
AATAACACCAGTATCAGTCCACAGTACATAGGTAGTTTGATTACAACTTAGAATATTTACAGCAGTACTATTAACATAATTAATATATCTATAGTATATACTTATTTATTGAATGAATCTATATGTAAAGTATAAATGAGATATTATTAATAAGAAACAAAATTCTTATGATATTGAAGCATGAGTATTGTGAAACAACGTGCTTGTCTGTGTGTTGAGAAAGAAAATGCACTGAGCGATAACCGATCAATATAATAAACGCTTGTTCTATAAACCCTATACGCCGCGGTATCATGCGTGCTACGTATTGATCAGCAAAAAAAGTGTATAAATGACATAATGTTAATTTTTCCTAATATATAAACGAAAGTTGTATTAAGAAGACGTATTGTGTAACAAAAAATCTTCATAATAGTTCATAGTTACTGAAGAGACAAAAAAAATTACGATACTGTACACAGGAGGTACAGATACACAACATACACAAATGTTTTGTCATTTAAAAGTCGAATAAATGCATTATTCCTATGATCATTATTTTGTCGAATTCACACGAATAATTATGTTTAAATTTTTACGGTTTTGCGTTACATAGTGCTAAAGTTATTGACAGGAAAGAGATTTTGACATTTCTTGAAGGCACTCGTCTTTTGGTGTAGTACAAGGCACACAATAAAGTCTCTTGTTTATGTTGATTGAATAAATGACGGTGAACTGTAATTAACCCAATAGAAGTTCATACATAATAGTAGACTTTTATCAAGTGTGAATGCATTGTTTTTTTTTTCTGTCAGCAATAATATGGAGATATCCGATAATGATCTCAACCCAAATATACAAAAAGAAAACCTGATACAAATTACATAAGGGAATTTTTTAATAATAAAAATATATAAATCTTCACCACGAAAAAAAAATAGTATATATCATAATATTCTCTCTCTTTTTCTCCATTTTTCATATACACATATTACAACATAAAAATAATAAAAGTTCATAATACAAATATCTATATAAAAAGATATAAAACAATTTTTGTTACATTGCCCTAATAATTATATCACACTATGTAGTTTTTTTTTTGTTCATCCATCCTCTTTACAATAAAAATAATACAATCCCTCCTTTTCTCTTTCTTTTTTTTGCCATGAATTTGAAGAAGAAAACGAGCAAATAAATTTAACATTTTTTTTTCTTTTTGTTGCTTTTTTTTTTCCCTGCTCGAACTGTTTGTGACAGGAGAGTGGTAATGAAAGAGAGCTTAATGAGATGATTCAGAATCATGATGCTCCCGTCCTGGCATGGGTGTATCAGGTGCATGACTTGCTTGATATGATGCTATAATTGCATTATTCTGTTGTTGTTGTTGGTGTTGTTCAGAGTGTTGATGTAAATATATATTACGATCCCTACTATCAATAACCTCTTGTTGATTTTGTTGTTGGGGTGGTGATTCTTGTTGTTGTTGCTGTTGCTGCTGTTGCTGACGCATTTCTTCTTCACGAGATGTTACTACAGCTGCTGCAGCAGCTAGTTGATATACACCGGGAGCAGACACTAAGGATGGATACATGCCTTGTACGGAATCGCGTCTCATGGTAGCCGTAGGTGGTGGCCTGTGCGTTGTTACCGGATTAGATTGAAGCGCGGGATGTATTGTCGGCTCGTTAGTAGTTCGGACAACAGAATTCGAAGGATTAAAAGATTGCATCGTATTATCGTGAGCTTGATCCTGCCCACTAGGAGGTGGTGGTGGTGGTGCAAAACCCCCTGTTGCTTGCTGTGATCCTTGAGGTGTTGTAGATGACATATTATAAGATTGATGAAATCGATGAAATTCATAACCAGGAATAGTTGACTGTATGGGTATGCCTTGATTATCATATCCAGTATGATACACGAAGTTGGTTGATGACTGTTGTTGTTGCTGCTGGTGTTGTGCATCTAACATGGATGGTCTTTGTTGCTCCGTATGTTGTTGTTGATGTTGTACAGAAGATGGAATAGATGAATGTTGCATTCGAGTTATTACATTTATATCAGGTGATGATGATTGATGATGTTGTTGATGTGGGGGTGCAGGTCGTATAGTCTGTTGTCCAGGATAAGCATTTGTGCCAGTAGATCGTCTTGATAATTTTCGAGCAGGGGGAATAATATCACTGCTATTAGAGATAGCTTCTTCAGATGCTGAAATTGATCTAGATCTTCGAGGATTTCGTGTTAATTGAATTTCATTGGCAACACGTTGACTGTGTATTTTTACAAAATAGGTAGCTTGTGGAATAACTACAGTGGTAAAACCTTTAGGTGGATCAGGCGGTTTACTAACAATTGAAGATGCCATCGTCATAGCCGTCGTCGTTGTCGGGAACGTAGTTGCCGTTGTCATGGCTGCAGGACCTGTTGCTCTAGATGTCTTTTGCTTAGATTGTGATCCTTTTCGTTGACCACGGTTTGAACCTCCTGGTGCTTTTTTTCCTGCTGTTGCTAATGGAGAAGGTGTCATATCTATACTTCCTAAACTCTATAATTTATATACATATGAGTATATGTTAGCTTTAAACAAGGCTTCTGAAGTGCTTTGATAAATAAAAAGAGACAATGTTGTCAATATAAAAATAACTAAATTATGTCATGATGTGCTTACGGAAAGTTCAGGTGTATTTGATGATGATGCTTCCGATATTGAAGTGAGCTGTGATTCATTTTGCTGTTGTTGTTGTTCCTCCTGCTGCTCGCCGGCGAACATTGGAGAATGCAAAGAATTAGAGTCCAATTTTGCCATTTGACAAGTTTGATAAAGGACCTTTGTGATTTCATTTTCAACATAACCTGAAAGCTCTTCGTTACCGGCTGCAGCCATACATACACGACTCCATACTTCGGTCAAATGTCGTGCTCGTACAGCAGCTTCACGATGCTTGATCTTTTGTCTTTCTTCAGATAATCGATTATAAAACCGTCGTTCATTCCAACTGATATGTGGAAATTCTTGTTGTACTTTTGAACGAATATCGGACGTAGGTAAATTAGTGCGTGCCAACTCATAAATCAAATCAATGACCTTTTTAGGCCAGTTACGATCAATATCTTCAGGTCGCATAAGCTCATGGTTATGCTTGGCTGCATCTGGATTTAATGATTTTCGAAATTCCCAATGACCATTAGATTCATAAAGAACAACACGCCAACGACAATCGCAACGTTTTGAAGGTCTTTTTCTTTTTGGATTTGCTTTTGGATTACGTAAAGAGTCTGGGAGACCTTCTCTTGAACAATATACATAAATATTCTAAATAAAAAGTATGGATTATAAATTATTAAGTTGCAATTGAGTATCTATATGAAAAAGGTATACACTAGTAATGATAGACTTACTCGATGTGTACTTGCTTCTTGTTTGACAGTAAAACCAAACTGAGCGCAAAGATCACGACAGTGTTCGATTGCTGTTACACTATCTGGGAAAGAAACATTTAAAAGTTGTTCATAAAAAGGTGTGAGCTATATATGAAAATATTATAAAAAAAACATATTAAGTTTACTAAGAAGTGTCCGTTTATTATCTTTTTTTCTTTTCTCTTTTCTTTCTTTTCTTTTCATTTCTTTCTCTTTATCAATTCACATTGTTTAAATCTTTACCGGTCCGTCTGAATTTGCTTCCCCTTGTATGTTATTATTCTCTGCTGTTGCTGCCGTAGTCGATGATTCTGGTAAAGATTCTGCTGATTCGTTTGACATTGAGAATTTGAATGTTTCGTGAGAAAGTAAAGACTGTTATTTTAAGAAACAAGATAACGACGAGTTCTTGTTATTGTTATTGTTGTTGTTGTTACTGTTGTTGTTTATATAAAGAGTATATATATATATATATATATATATATTGTAATATAGTAAAGAAGAAATAAAACTTGTAAAAAAGGAATCCAGATATATAAATATATTATATATCTATAATATATATTTCATGTATTATCTTTGATTGTTATATTATAGTTATTGTTGGCAGGTTAACTCGCTACCACCGCAAGCTTCTTTCTTTTTTTTATATAAAGATAACGTTGAGGGTCGTTGTTATCGTTGTTGTTTTATATAAACTATATCTATCTCTCTTTCGTTATTATTTTCGTTATTAATCTACTGATATACCGCCAAAGTATTATTATTATTTCTGTCCTGTCAAAATAAAAGAGGTTGAAAAACAAAAGGCTTTTGTGAAGTCTAAAGAAGCAAAAATGCGCGTGGGGGAGGAAAAGTCATTTTTTTTGGGGGAGTAAGAATAATAATAACAACAATAATAAAAGAACTGTACTGCAATGATATAACACCTACAAGCTTGTTTTCTCTTGAATTGGCTCTATTTATTTATATCTGGGCACGATAGCGTTTTAAACCTTTTATTTTACTTGTCGGACATGAACCAAAAAGTTAAGCTGAAAGAAGTTTAAAAGAAAGAACAACAAAAAAAGTTCTGAAAAAAAGAGAGGGAAAAAGAGAGAGAGAGAGAGAGAGAGAGAGCAAAAAATAAAAGTAAAGAAAAGAGAAGAAAGAGGAGAAGGAGAGTTGACATGGAACCAAACCCGTCCGTCCTTTTGGTAATGGGAACCCATTGAACACGCATCCTTTTCGTTGAACCTTGCGATTTGAAACATCTCCAATAGCAATAGCCAAAAGACCATCCTTTACTTGGTGTCACCAATCCCAGCCCCTAACCTGTCCCTTATATAGATTTTTTTTTTTTGCTATAATATGTTTAATGGGGGGAGAGGTAAGTTTTTGAGTGGCTCTGCTGCCATAGTAATAAAAACAAGATTGTACCACCGAATCCACCGGGTTTTAACTCTAATGTTATAATATGATTATGTGTGCGTTAAAAGTATTTGTCTGCTCTGTATAAGAGACTGAAATTGATTTTTTTGAAGCATGCACATGCATACATCGCACATAATCATCATCTTCATCATATCGCTTTCCTTTGTACATGTAAGCATGATATAGATATACTTCAGGACCAGAAAAAAAAAGCATATATTTTGCTTACACGGTTCTCTAATTTCTCCACATGACAAACTGAAAGAAAGAGAAATTAATCGATGATGGTGTTGTGTTTGTATTTAGGTTTATTATGAAATAATAAAACAATAATTATATATTTCTCACATAATAGTAATAACATTAGTACTAATACTAAAGAAACCTACTACTAACTACTTAATAAAGAAGGACACAAAATGTTCTTTTTTACCTCTTTTAATTGAAATCTGAAGCAATAAAAATCGACATATAATTTTTTCTTTATAAGGTTAAAGACCGAGATCAGAGATCGTTTTTTTTTTCTTTGCGCTGCGCACTGATTCTTTTATATCAATGTTATTCTATATCATTTATTTTTGGTCTTTCTTTTTCTTTCTTCCTTTCTTTATTTGCGTCTTTACTTGTTTGAGCAATACAACTGTACGACCAATTGACCCCGTTGTATTGTGCCATTCTCGAAAATAAGGCTCGTGCTTGTACAAAAAGCATACGAAATACGTTTATATGAACCTATTCCTCTCCCCCACTTTTTTTCTCTTGAACAATAATGATTCTTTCGTTGCATAGTGATTTATTATAAAATGATTGATTGGTATGAAAGATTATTATTCGAATCGTACAACCATCGAAAAAAATACATCATGTGTTGCAATAAAAAAACAACCCCGGTTCCGTATCACATTTTTAACGTATCAAGCATGGAACGTTGCTTAATAAGTCTTTTACCCCGCTAATTCGCAAGTTCACTTCTAGTCTTCCACATGATCTATTTACTAACTGTCAGGTGGACGAAGTATAACATACATATCATAGTAATCTACCCTCTTTTGTGAGGGATTCCGTTGGGTCCGACGAAAGGTACTATTATGTTTATAAAAGCTTTTTAGGCAGCAAAGTAATTGCCATAACATCACTATCATTGTCTATTTTTTTTATATCTATCAGCAATAATAAATCTTTATGGATATTTATTTACACGTTCATGATAAACATCTTTTCTTAAAATAAAAAGAGTTTGTGTGTCACATTTATCATTTAAAGTAATGGAAACACAGCAGTAGAAAAGAATATTCTTACGCACGGGCAGGAAAAGAAGTATATTTATAAATTTTTGACAAAAGTTTTTAACCCGCTAAAATTTCTAATCCATTTTAAGCAAGTAATTGAACAGAAAAAACATCCGCTCAAAGAGAATAAAACAAAACAAAAAGAGAGGAAGGGAGAGAGGAAAAAAAGCAATAATATAAAACTGGTTTAATGTCCAAACGATTAAACATTACATTATATTGAAATTCTTGGCAAAAAAAAGCAATATTACACTTTTTAGACTTCTTTGTCACTCCATATATAAAACGACAAGATGTTTATTTTCTTTATTATATATTCTTTATATCTTATTTTGGAATTAAGAAGAAAAAACTTTTTTTTTCGTACAACTATCAGGGAATTAGCTGACTTTTTTCTTCTTCTTCTGATTCCTTATTGACATATTTATTTCCTCATGGGCCAATCAATGTAATATTAAAAATAGATGACATGCATAAACTTTGTCAAGTAGTTTAAATGCTTATCGAAGATTAGATTAAAGAGAGAAAAACAAGACTGCAACAAGAATGTTTGGATAATTGGTTTGCCAATCTTTCTACATTTTATATATACATTATACATTTTCTACATACATATCACTGACTTAGTTACAACAATATAATGATATTATTTATGCCGAATTGATATGTGTCATCATGGCTGATAAATCGACTATCAATTCAGCAAGAAAAATTAACATAGTCATGTTGCATTTTTCTTCAGTTATTATCTTTATCACATATTGTATCGTTGCCTTCCTGTCATGATACGAAAAATATACAATAATAATTAACGTTACTAGAAAATCTGACATTGCTTTTATATTACGTACTATTATTATTATTACATATCAAATAAAAAAGGGCCTAAAAAGGAGTACTTAATGGATAGTAATGACATTTTTTATTTGACTCGTCACATTTCTTAATCCTATACCATAATGTAATTTAATTCGTTCAGTTTCAAAGATAAAACACGTGTTTTCCTATTTTATTGGGTCTCTATTATCTAAGAGAAACTCGTGGGTGTTGACGGTGATGGTGATAATAATGATAGTAGAATTACGCAATAATTACATTAATATTCTGATTACTTCTCTTTATAATACATTTTAGCATGACCTTAACAAGTAGAAAAAATATAATAGTATCTTTTACTGTATTATGTACTACGGTTTACTTACTGGATAATATTGCGTACAGAAGAAAAGACTCACTGCTCGGCAAAAATAGAGAGAAGCTGTCTTTTATCCATTCTTCTTCCTGTCTGCTTTTGTTTATTGCTAAAATACAATAAAAATCTGTACAATTCCCACATCTCCTCTCATCTTTTAATAGTTTGTTTTCAGTATTTGGAACCCATACCATAATAGATAAAACAGCATTCTTTTTCCTAATATTGTTCTTTTTTCCCTTCCCATTGATTTTCATACGGTATAGTCTTCCATTGTGCTGAGATTTGTTTTCTTTACACACGAAATCTTAACCAAATGTTATATACCCTTTTTTTGCTCATGTTACACCTCATATAGGAACCAATAAATTTGAGTATTGTTATTATATATTGCTATTATAAATTTAGAAAGTATCTATATAGAAATTTGATATTTGAGCAGCTACTTACGTACTTGTAAATGCTAAAAAACCAATATTATGTATAATGTTGACATACTTCCGCATATATGATAATGAATTACTACAAAATGTCATTACAATCGAATAGAAAGATCGATGGGGGGTTTTTTTATAGTTTAAACGATTCAGTACATTGTGTCAGGATTCGATCATATATTGTGGGTTGCTCAACAATATCTGAGATTTTCTAGTCTTGCTGAAAATCTGTATTTTCGTTGTTAAATTAAGGTACTACACAACATATAGTAGTAGAGTAATTCATTAACTCTACATATTAACATTATGTAACCTTTGATCTATTTAGTCTTACTTTGGATTAACTTTATTTACTAATAAGGTTAATTGGAATTGCACATAATTCATCTACTCCTTCTACGTGTTTAGCTAAAAAAATGATACGTAGCTTACTGTAGAAATGTTACAAGAAGTCAGTTATTATATTGATTTTTTCTAATAATTCGGTCGCGAATCATTAGGGAAAAGCCAATAGTTATACAGCTGACTGATCAATTTTGATGTTATTCTTTAGTAAGATTGTTTTACTGTTAAAAATTACTATTATAAGGTGCTGTGATAATCGTGCTTTTTTATACGTATTAGTTATGATTCATTTATTTTTTAGTGTTGCGACTATATATAATGATTTAAAATTGTACATATTGCTCTCTTCTCCGAAAAAGCTCTATAAATCCAATTTAGTGCTTTTTACTTATTTCAGCTCAATAATGTATATATATAGAGCCATGATAGCTACTTGTTTTCTATACCAAATGATAATTATTCTACTACATGACAAAAAATGCTTATAATGGATAATCATTTTGTTCGTCGAACGACAGTGCGGAAACCGACAAAGTTCTGCTTATTCCAACAAGTGGGCGAGCTTTTTTGTTCTGATATATATATAAACTAATAATATATTTACATGAGCGTATATAGTAGGGAGCAGTATAATATATTAGCTATTATCTATATGATAGAAACTTTAACTTATCAAATATAAATAAATAAAATATTTCTTGCTAAAATGGTTTTGATAAACTGTTGTTTTTATATCGCTTTATTATTATTATTATTTTCTTTTCCTGGCGTTGTAATTGTCTTCTCACGCCATATTCCAGAGGTTTTGGTAAAACTATTCTTTCCCGTTAATATTCTTTCCATACGTAACCTTCTTATTCAAGTTAGAGATCCTCATGGTTCGTTTACTTATAAGAAACAAATCGAATCGACCTTTAGTAAGGACCGAACTGAACTGGCAGTACTTTAATAGTTTTATATAAAAAAACAGAATTCCAAATTATAAGTATTACGTATACGTACAGCATTCAAAGCTTTTATGTACATTAAACAAGTAGAATAATGAGGGGGAAATGATAGGTAGAAAAATGTAAAATAAGAAAGGAATAGTTGTCACATACTCATTGAATGATGAGAAAAGAAGTATCATATAACTCAACTTTCTCCTTCATTATTATCAATGAATATTATGAAAAAAAACCTATGTGCAATGTAAGTGTCCACAGTACATCATATACCATTCTTTTATTGAATTCTAACATTCTTCAACAAAAAAGAAGAATAAGTATGTAACAATAAAAAATCCTTCCCGTTTATTTAATAATAAATTAATACGTATAAGCTGGTTAATCTTTCTTTTTGGTAAAGCCATTAAAGGAATCGCAACTGACTTGCTTTTAATATATGAGTAAATGTAAAAAAAAATAGACTAATCTGTCATATAATGAAAGTAAAGAACAAAATGAGCATATGATCCTTCGTGTTTTTAATTTTGTTCGACCTTCTTGGTTTTGCTTTTCTTGGGAAGCAAGCTATTCTGAATGTTTGGAAGGACACCGCCTTGAGCAATGATAACATTGTCGAGTAACTTGCTTAATTCTTCATCATTACGAACAGTCAATTCTAAATGTGGTAGAGTGATACGCGTTTTCTTGTTATCACGAGATGCAAATCGACCCATACGAAGATAACGATCAATACGACCAACAGGAAATTAAAGATTTGCTTTGCTAGAGCGTGATTTTTTACCAACAAAAATTGGCTTTCCAGCTTGAGTCATTTTTAGCTTTTATTGTTTTAAAAAAAGAAGTCGGCACGTATGCTTAAAAAAAAGAAAAGAAGAGAAAAAAGAAAAACATATTTTGTTGACGTAGTTTTATAATAAACAATTCATGCAAATTTTTTGACAAATTTTAATTCGCAGCATTTGTATAATTATACGTAATAATCCTCCCAGTAATATAAGCAGACAAATATAGTATGTACTGCTCTTAGAATGCAGGTCATTATGGCTTTGATGATGGTTGTATATATCCGTGAATTTCTGTCTCGGTTTATTTGATGTTATAATCCGTTTCAAAGATTATATACCATATTCTTGTTGTATTAATTGTGGGTACTCTTTAACAGATAATGTTTTTTAAAAATTGAAACCCAGCAAGATGATCAATCCTATTTTTAAAGGTAATCTGGACACAAATGAACAAATCCCCTTGATGCAGTCCTTTCAACAAAAGGAAGTAAAAACGACCGACAAGTAAAATCTTATTATTGGGAGTAGGGTATTCAAGCAGAAGAAAGAGTTCATTTTTATTTCTTGGTTTCGCTCCTTTTTCTTCTTCAATGCCACTGACAACATTTTCAAAAAAGCATACGAGCAAATTATAATAGATCTACATTATCATTGATTATACTGTACCTACTTTCATATATATAACTTAGAACGTTACATTTATTTCAATATCAGAAGCGATAAAATGAAAACAAGATAGATGGGCGTTTTTTTTTGTAAAAAAAATAAAAAAAAAATATGCTGAATATAGTAATAATAGAGAAATAATGAGTTTTTTTAAAGGGAAAAGAATGTAATGTACAGATTAATGTATAACAAGCGATATATAGGAAAAAAAGTGGAAGGGAAAAGTAAGGAACAGCAAGATGATCATGAAGATTACGAACAAAAGGGAAAAAAAAGTACAATCAGAATTATAGAGATACTGAAAACAGATAGATAAAAAAGAGATACTCGTATATTTGATGGTAATGATGGTAGATGTATTTTCCAAATAATCTTTTTTTTACGACACCCTTATCGTTTCCTAGAGTGGTTCTGAGAAGATGAGGATTGGTGTAAAATATCACCGTTGCCATTTTGAACTCGCTGAGCAATCATATTAATTTTACCTACAAGTTCATTAACACTAGGCATCAAAGGAGACTGTCCTTGTTGAACAGAAGAGGGTTGGGCATTGTGCGATGGAGATGTTGGTGATACCATAAACGAGTTAGTTCCAGCGGTAGTAACACCGCCGTGTGAAGAATTACCACTGGTAGTAAGTTGTGTTAGCAATTGTTGTAATAATAAGGCTTGCTGTTGTTGCTGCTGTTGTTGCTGAGCTGCATTGTTATTAATTAGTAAGCCAAGTGCTTGTAATAAGGCACCGGCACTACCAGAATTAGTAGTAGATTCAATACAATTACTGCTGTTACCTCTCATAGAAGAAAATGACGTGGGAGTGGGAGCTGCTAAATTAGACCGAAGAAGATTTACAATAGCACCAAGTGCGTCATTGGTATTGGGCACGTTTTGAGGCGAAGTAGGAGCAGTAGTACCAGTAGTGGTGGGGGAGGGGAATACAGGGAGAGATGATCCAAATGGAGGGTAGAGGGGCGAAGAAGGTTGTGTGAAACCATAAGGGGGAGGAACTATTGTATTTCCGCCAAATGTAGTAGGTACGATCATAGCGGGTTGTTGATGATCGCGTTGAACAATGGCAATAGCATCCTCAATATGAAGACGGTCATATTCTAAAGGTTATATTTTTTTTGAAAAAATAAAAGAAAAGAAATTGATAAAAATTCAAATGCCCACCCGTTCACACTAACTCATTTTTCTTTATTATTAAACCCCGTTCATCCATTTAATCCACCGTTTCTCTTTTTCTTTTTACCATACCATCAAATCGTACTGCATCAGTATCATTTCCATTATTACGATGAAAAACTTGAAGATAAATTTCACGTTCAATTTCCATTCCTTTTTCGATAAAAATAACTGCTTTGACACCTTCGTAGATCATTTGCTTGACAATGGCATCACGAGATACGCTGTCAGGTTGTAAGAATAAAGTATGAATAGACGTATTATGGCTCCTGAAGGTATTTTCCACAGTACTGATAAAATGTCGATCAGCATCGCCCATGGCAATGACCTGGGCAACGGGTACGCTATTACCATAACGACGTGGAAGAGGGAAATCTTTTCTCTTAGTTGAGGATGTAAAAACACCGGACTGAGGTTTAGGTACAGAAGAAGGATCACTAATGTGTTGCTTATTATCATTACTGTGACGACGTGGACGATACTCGTCATCTCTATTATTATTATTATCATCATCACGACCAGATCTGTAAGGAAATTCATTACGGCGTCCACGTCGATCATCTGGTATATATGTGTCAGTGTTACGAGATCGACTCACGCCACTTCCACCGCCACCGCCACCTCGACGAGTAATTGATTGACGATCAAGCGCATGTGGAGTTCCACGACACACTTCTAATTCTTTGTTGATATAATAAAGAAAAATTATTATTTATTAGCCGCGACAAACACACACAAACCACCCAATTTGTTACTAATACTTAAAAGAAAAGAAAATTTTCAGCATACTTAAACGACATCCATGTAAAGACTTCCCATTCTCACCATCGACAGCAGCTGTACAGGACTCAACATCTGCAAATTGGACAAATCCATATGCACCATCGTTCTTTAAAGTGACTTCAAGAATTTCACCATACATTTCGAAATGACGACGAAGTTCATATTCACGAAACTGACCACGTAGTTGACGAGCGATTAATCTTGTACGGGGATCTAACTCAATTTCACGTATACGTTGACGTCTTCCTCCTCTACCTCTTCTATTTCTACTGCCTTCGCGACTATTGGTGTCGTCTTCTCTATGTGCTTTTTTGGAACTACCAGCATCAGGTAAACTTTCATCAGCTGGACTACGAGATCGTTTGACACCATTAGATCTTTGTTGCTGTTTGGATGTCTGTGGATTGTGTTTCTGTTCTTGCATTACTTGTCGGTATTGTTTCTGTTGCTGTTGTTGTTGTTCAGTTACTGTTTGATTCTGATGATTTAATTCTTCTCGTAATAGTTGCTGCTCCTGCTGGTGCTGTTGCTGGTGCTGTTGCTCTTGTTCTTGTTGCACAATAGTTGTTGCCGAATCAGCGATATTAGCGGCTGGATTAGAACCATTAGAAGTGATCAAAGAAGATAAAAAGTCTCTAATAGCATTATTAATGCTTTCAGATGCCATCACAGGGATAGAAAAGAAATTTTTAATGAATTGTAAAGGAAGAGAAGAAAAGAAAATAAGAACCTGTTACGTTCGTATATGTTGGCTTTGAATCCCTGACAGCGTCACACTGCAGTGCTTGGACTGCGGCGTTTCGTTTTTCAAAATCCTTTTTTTTTTCTAGCCCATATTCTTTTTTGGTAAAACTCAACAATCAACGTTTCATACCCATGATGGATAACTGGGATACTTAAAATTATGGTTTTCTATAGTCATTCCTTATTTCAGTTATCATTCCTCGTTTTTCCTTTTATAGGATCAGCTAATAAAAAGGTTTGTTTTAGGATGCATCATCCAAAGAAAAAGCAAATGAATAATACAAACAGCAAAAGTAACACGATCATCTTAATCAAATGTTTTATTTATCCAAATAGTGAAGTGTTACCTTTATCAATATGTCTTCTATTATATGGCAGACTGTCAGTAATCTTATGTATCTTTTTTTTATATGAAATGACCTACAGTGGCTTTTTTTTTTTTTTTTGCAAAATATAGAATCAAGAGATCAATAGAACTTCACAACAGAGAATGGGTACTTGCTGGGCACAGATATATTATTACGTACAAATAGGAAGTAAAACTTCTCATAAAAAAAACTTTCTTTTTCTTGATTATATTATTAAAGCATGACAATATAGATGACAATGAGAGCTACTTCCTAGATCTAACCACAACAGATTCATGAAGTATATTATCTACTACTATGGCGTATTATATACATGGTTGACACTATTACAATGACAGGAAACATCACGATGTTATGTATTGTACATTCAAACTACTAACAATTTAGGTGAGTGTAATATTTCAATGAATTATTTATGCATTTTAAAATATTTCATCGATGCTGGTGATGATAACTACAGTGCGCAGCTCTTAGATATCTTATCTTGGTATATGGTATTATTGCTGTTGCTATTTTCGGTTCTATTCACCCGCCATACTAAACAACTGCTCATCTTAACGTGAGAGGAACTTTCTGATGGATATATTTTTGAGCTGGTTATATATAATAATCAAGTACATCAATGACGCCTGTATAAAAACTATTATCCAAGATAATGTATTATCTTCACTTAATTCAATACAGAAGACGCTTATACGTTAGTTGAACAGTATTATAATAGTTAATACACCTATGTTTATAAAAGTAGGTAGTGCATGGATTAATTGATTGCATCTCATAGCTCAATATTCAAAATGTTGTGTGTAATATAAATGAACTGTTTGTATTTATTTTACCCCATCCATAAACTTATTACCATGGTAATTGGCGAAGTATATGCCACACTATATTATACATAATCTATTGAGAAAAAGAATATATTGTTTAATTTATCTCATATAATACATTATTATTATGATACCCTCTTCCATCTTATAATCAACCAAACCTCCACGTGTATTTTTCGTAATTCATGACTGTAAAAAAATAATTTCATTTTATATGTTACGTACGTACGAAAGCAGCTCTTAAAAATAAAAACACTTATTCTCTTTAGTTTAATTATTTATTTTGAATTTGGCTACGTATGTACATAGATTGGAACAACAATTTGTAATATCACATAGCATGTTTGGTTTTGGTAATGTCATCACGTAGACATACATACATACTTATGTATTATTATTATGATATATATACTTTATATTTTATACTTTTGAGTATATTCACATTCCATACTATCTACTAGCTGCCATCGTTTAAATTGACACATATTTATTTTTGCCAAAACATTATGTTATTTAGAAAATATATCTTTTAGTAAATTTATATTACACTTTGAACAAAATAATTAGCAAGTATAATAATATACAAGTATGAAGTCTACTTGGTCAAAAACTATTATTTTGCTTTGATATGTACTTCACATACATATGCAAAAAAAAATCCTGATGTAGGCATATCCAGGGTAATTATTTAGTTACAAAAAAAAGGTTGAATTAAACTGACGACAGCTGGCATATCAATATATCTCAAAGGTTATACGTACAGAGAAGGGTGGTGGGATGAGATTTGAAATGCGTAAAATGAACTACCTTGGTTCAGTAACAGCCTTCTGAAATCTGAACTACGTACTCAATGCTTTTTTTCATACTGTAAATCTTAGTTAGAAAACCTGTCAGGATAGATCGAGGCTCTTTCTATGTAATACTGTAGTAACTTTACCAAGAATTTTTTTTTGTATAAAGTTATCTACTATGTATTAAAATTCAGCTTTTTGTGTAAAGGTTATAATATATATAAGTATTACTTTTTTTTTCTCGTCTTAATGACAAAAAAGTCTTTTGATGAGTGTAATATTTAACAGTTTCTATAAAGTTACCAGAGAAAACCATGCTTGATATACAAAGCTGCCACTCTCAAAAGATACTTTATTATACTTGGTACCTAATGTGCTAAGCATGATATATCAATATGCGTTCTATGCGCCACATAAAAATTAAAGATGGTTACTAT
Organism: Circinella umbellata; assembly: GCA_025093555.1. Classification (NCBI taxonomy): domain Eukaryota; kingdom Fungi; phylum Mucoromycota; class Mucoromycetes; order Mucorales; family Lichtheimiaceae; genus Circinella; species Circinella umbellata. The sequence continues at coordinate 672,520 of JAIWNF010000012.1, read as the reverse complement.
CAGTACGTAGCTTATGCTTCTCAAAGCTATAAGATCAGATATCTTGTCTAACAATAATATTATATATTCATCGTTCACATCAATTACTAACTTTTTAATGATATTTATATATATAACAATAAAAATATATATCTCGAACGGTTAAGTCGTGATTTAAGTCACCCAATAGTTGGTCATAAATTCCCCCTTTTCAATTCAAGCACTACAACTTAAGGTTCTATTCTAAGGCAGGAAGACGTTTCTTTACATTTTGGTTTATTTTTACTACCGAACGGTCTAACAGGACCACGTTTCTCTGGCGAAGACACGTCGTCTTTATCCATATTATAACAAGAGGAAAGATCTGTGTTGTATGAAAAAGATTTCAAACAAAACAAAATTGAAAATTCCATACGCGCATAAACGATCTTATTACACATAAGCTGAGGTCGCACATAGACGGTAAATCATGATTTCATTGGCTGAATCTGTTGCTTAACTTATAAAATGATTGGCTCCAGGTATCACTTGTTAAAATCTAATATCTTACCATATATGTAAACCCTCGTTGATCTAATAAAAAGAAAAACTTCGTAGCGGAAAAAAAAAGAATCTTCCCGCGTTTTTCTTTTTTAATAAAACACGCGTTACACTTATCTTTACTGCTCACAATAAACTACTATGTGGTATCAGAAGCAGATTAGATTGAATGCTCGTAATAGAGGTATATTATATATACATTAATATTTTATCTGATTCATTCATCAAAACCGACCAACAGAAGGGAAAAAAAAATACGAGACCGTGCTATACATATTCTAATTTCGGTTTCATTATTATTTTATATGTAAGGATGTCACTTGGTTCATCGTGAGATCGTCAATCAAGTTCCAGAAATAAAAAACTACAAAGTTGGCATGGCAAATATATTTTGTACGTTAATATTGAAGATTAAGAGAAAAAGAGAAAAATCTGTTTGAAATTTTTTATTCTAACTTGATTTTATTGTCATAATATAGTACAACACACTTCAGCTTCTCTTATGCTTAATGAAAATGCAGATCCAGATGTTCGTAAAGATATGGATATGGGATTAGACAAGATTGTTCCCGAAACATTTCCATATATTCATACTGATGAAGGGCCAGATGATATGGTAATATATACAAAATACATTTACTTGCTATCATCTTACATCAACGATAACAGACCAATATTTACCATTTCCACTCACTCTTCCTCTATGAATATAGCCAGGTCATTTAAAGTCCGGAATTGTTGGTGTTTCACTTAATGTAAGAGTTAATTGGGTAATATTGGAGCAATTGCATGCATTTTTGTACATTTGAATAGGAACTTGATTATTTGAATATCTTGGTGTTTTAGATTCCAATTACTAATGGTGAACTTAATACGGGTACATGGCAAGGGTAAGCTTTTATATTGATAAACGTATTCTATGTATATTATATAATGATCATTATGGATAAAACAAACACATTCACCTTTTTACATCTTTAGTATTTACTTGTGTGAACATCGTAATTATGGTGGTAGCCGTAAGGTAGTAGTAACTTTGCAAGGCGAAAAGAAATAAGTCAATACAACCAGTTCCTCCATTCATCCATGGTGGTGTTATTTTATTGTACCTCCATGCTGGTGAAAATAATTTTTGTTTGTAAAGAATCAAATAAATCATACAGCAACTGATACTCTTGTTCGTTTTACTTTTTATCGCTTTAAGAATTAGTAAATGTATAATGATTATAGTATTATTGATAGTAGTAATAGCAGTAACGGCAGTGTGACAAATTCCAATTGAAAGAGATTTACTGAGAACACCTTAATTTTGAGGTGAAAGAGAGCTATGTGATCAGTGAAAAAAGTAACAATTGCATAAAAACGAAAGTTTCTGTTGGTGTATATACTATGTAATAAACTTTAATCGCTACAATATAGTAGCTCGAGAACAACCAATTCATATCGTTATTTTACTAGCAACTTCTTTTTCACACGTCTTTGTATGTATATTGTTATTAAATTGTCACAAGCGTCCATTGGCATTTTTTTTATTATATACATGGAAATACACATGCATATTCTCTATGTATACATATCTTCTTGTCATATCAATCTCTTTCCTTTTTTTACATTGTAACCTTGGTATAGGCCAATTCGTGGTTATAAAACAAAATGTGTAAAATAGACTAGAAATAGAAAGCCGTGTTTCTAGGTGTCAAAAACAAAAAAAGTTGCATCCCTCCGCCTTTTCCAAATCCGATACAATTTCCAACAAAGGCAATGGTTATAGTAATAGTAGAATCAATACAATCAGGTATTTATTTTTATACGACCAAAACATAAAGGAAAACATATTCCCATTCGAATACAATTTATCTAATTCTTCTTTGGCTTTCCTTCGAAACGAATAGGTGTTTGGATATTAGTAAGCCAAGTGATACCAACAGATACAATGGCGATCACAATGAAAGCAACGGCAAAAGCCATAAAGATGCCAGGGGAAAACAATTGATATTTGGCGAAGATAGGTTTACTTGATCCAGCTGGTGGTGCTCGACTTTGAAGTACACTTCGCTTGCGCAAATGAGATGGCTATTTTACATAAAAGACAGTTAGACTTTTTTTTACTCTTTTTCTTTGATCTCGAATAAATAATTGATAATATATTTGTTCTTTTTCCTTCTTACCAATTTCTTAGCCGAGCTTGAGGTATAAATGACAGCATAGTTATCAACAACTTGTTCTTGAACGTTTTTAATAAATTCATCTACCTTAGCATCTAACATTTGAATTGAAAAAATCATCATATGAATTACCATATACAGAAGAGAATATCGAAATCGCAAAAATAAAAATGACGCTATGTCATATATCTTAATTCATGCCCCTCTTCATTCATTTCACTTTGTCTCGTCTTTTTTCCTGTTTTCTTTACCATTTTGCTGTAAGGCATTCGTATCTTCTGCGTTAGATAAAGACAAAACGGCCACAGTAGGAGCTTCATTATTATCATTTGACAAGTCTGCATAAAAAAGAGTTCCAGTGTTTTATTTTTAAAAAAATCAATATCACAAACATGATTGAACCTATGATTGAAATCATTGATAATGATAATAAACTTACTATCACCATTGATAACTGAACCTTCACATTCCTGAGCAATCAATGTTGCCAAGTTATTAACATTAACATTGTCCGCAATGTATTCGACTTCGGTACGCGTAACTGCATTTTTACGGTGTTGCTATAGATACAAAAATAAATAGATAAAAATAAGCAGCTATATTTCTTCGTTTCTTTGAAAAGTTTTGATTTTTGTTTACCTTAATGGAGCTAAATGATTCCGAGCGTGCAAAGTCGTTCAAATGAATCTAAACGTTATAGTATTGATAATAGTAAAACTAGGTTACATTATTGAACTTTTTCTTTGGTTTTTATATCATTGTTACTGTTACGTACACCAGGTTGGTCAATAATGGCAATAATGTTAGCTTCACAAATATCAGAAGAAAGAGAATCCCAGATGGTTGAAACAGCTTGTTTGTTTTCAACAATGAATTGTTGTCCAGCGACATGTGTCAAATATCTTCATATATAAATACATATAAATTCGAGATGTGTGCATGTGTCAGTTTAATAAGCTATAAAATTACATCCGCTTTTATTTTCATTATTTACTAACTCTTTGGGTGACCACATTAAGCAGGGTACAGTGTTTTCAAAGGCAACAACAGCTGATGCCAATGAAGACAATAATGCTGCAGCGTATATTTTCATTATATGGAGTTATTGAAAAGCAAAAGGGGTGTGGCGAAACAAACGAAACGTACGATGAAACTCCAAAGGGCCCAAAAAAAAGCTTATAGCTGGGTTTTTTTTTTCTTTTACAGACTAAATCTCTATTTTGCTATTATCGAAAGCTCCGTGTTTTGCTAACTCATTCGTTTAAATGTTTCACATTTTTTGTTAATGCATGCCAACCCGCTCTTAAAATCTTAGATTTTTGTCTCTTTTTTTTTGTATAATCGCAATAAAACAAACCATATAAAAAATGTCGATAGAAAAAAAATCTAGTATTGTAAGATGTACGTCTCTTAAATACAAAAGAAAAGTACAAAAGCAAGAAAAGTCATTGTAACATGGCTGGAATAGAAATGCAAAAAAAAGATAGAATAATAGAGAATGGTAGAGTGAGAGTTAACGTTGATAAGTGGAAAGAAGGAAAATAATAATAATAATAATAATGACCAATTATATTAAGATGAATCTAAAACCCTTAGAATCTATATTTTTATTTTATAAAATGAGAAAAATAATGAAAAAATAAAGTATATGAATTAGTTATTTTGTCACACAGAATCACTTCATCCATCCTCTCTCTCTCTCTCTCTCTCTCTCTCTCTCTCTCTCTCTCTCTCTCTTCCCCTCTCTCCACATATCTCATAATCGCATATAAAGATATAACAGTCTTAACAATAAATGGTTTCTTTACCTGTTGTATGCCATGTTACCACGAACTCTGCCATAATCAGTCAAACATTCGATAGGACCAGCACCAATAACAGCAACTTCTTGATCCCAAATGAACTTGTTGGCAGCGTTACGGACATCAGCGACAGAGATCTTGTCAATAGCTTGAGTCAATTCATCACCGCTCAATCGCTTACCAGTGGTCAAAACTTGATTACCGATATCTTGAGCAACGGCAGAGGTAGAATCAAGGCTCAACAACAAGCTAGCCTTTAATTGAACCTTGGCACGTTCAACTTCACTCACAGTGATAGTGGTGGAAAGACGGTTCCATTCCTTTTGCAAAAAGTGAACAAGATCATCAATTTGCTCACGGTTTTGAGTGGCAGCATAGAAACCCCAAAGACCAGTATCCTTGTAACCCTTAGTGAAAGAAGCAAACGAATCGGCCAAATGGTTACCATTGACAACGGAAGATAAACGGGAAGATAAGTTAGCAGCACCACCTAAGGTGCTATCCCAAGAACCAATGATGGTTTGCATAACCAACAAGTTCAAGTATTCAGCAGACATGAAGGGAGCACCTTCAACGGCCAAAGCAATATGAGCTTGCTGAGCAAGATCATCACGCAAACGGATTTCGGAACCGGTGAAAGATGGTTGAGCGCCAGAAGAAACGGATCCAGAAGCAAGAGAGCCAAAGTTGGTTTGAGCCAACTTGACCAAAGCATCGTGATCAACATCACCAGCACCTACAAGGACAATACGCTTGGCAGTGTAAGTATCCTTGATGAAATTGGTCAAATCTTGCGATGTTAAGTTTTCGACATTTAAACCGTTGACAGGCAAACCAAGGCTAGTGCCTTGGAATGCAGTGGCGTGTAAGTGTTCGAATGTAACTTGTTCCATATTAGGTTCTTCGTTCAAAACAGCAGCACGTTCTTTTTCCAAGTTATCAAGCTTTAAATCTTGGACAATTTGAGCAAGGTTAGCAACTGACTTTTCAACGTTCGATCTGATGGTCTTGGCAGCATAGTAAGTTTGATCGTGTGTGGTGTGAGCTGTCAATTCGCCGCCAGTGTATTGGTTGTTCTATTATTTCAAAACATACATACAGAATATCATTTTCCCAACCGCCAATCATTAGGTTCAGTTTTTTTATTTCTTATTTTAAAAATATGTAAATATATATTTTTAAATCAAGAAAAACAAAATAAAGTAAATCGAACAAACCTGAACAGCAATGCGCTTAATCAAGTTGGCAGAACCACTGTTGCTTGCCGATTCAGCGCGCGAACCCGCGTCGATCCAAATACCAACAGTAGCAGCGCCATTGGCAATTGTGTTTTCCTCGGTAGCGATCGTCAAGCCGTTAGGAAGGACAGTGGTGCGAGTGTTGACAAGCTGGTCAGCGACAGTAGCCAAAGGACGAGTGAACTTTTTTTAATATATATATATATATATATATATAATATAATATATAAAATATAGATAATACAACAATAAGCTTTTTCAATTGAGATTCTTTACACATTTTTTCTTCAAGTAAAAAAAACAAGAAAAAATGTTCATAACGATGCCGTCTTTGTTGGTTGTTCTATACGTTGTTAATTGTCAAATTTACCTGCTTAGTCAAAGCAGCACGGTGCTGAAGGGTATTGGAAAGAAGCTTGGATGCCATTTAGAGTGGGGAGAGGTTGAAAAAAGAAAGCTTTGCTTATTTGTGCTTGATTACCTACCCCCGACTTCTGAGCGAGTATAGCAAAATTTCGGGACTAACACGTCACAGCCTCTCATTATTTTTTTATTAGCAAAGCGCGTGAAATAAAGAAAGTGACATTAGGTGAACAACATGAAAAGACTACCATTATAATGCTTCAACAACAACAAAACTATATATTGTAATTAGCTTTTAGGTTTAGGGTACAATTTGATTAGTTAAAATTTATACCCTCTCTTTCGAATTCTCTCTCTATATATGTACATATGTATATAGACGTGTCTTTCCACAGACTTTACAATCAATTATACAAGTAGGAAAAGGCTTGTTAAATTATAGTAGCTTTGAATAAATCATTTACTGATATATATAGATGAATTAGAATATCCTTAAGAACAAAAAAAAAGTAGAGCATGAAGAATGAATAGAACATCGAAATAAATATATTTTTTATAAAGACAATAAAGGAGACCTTTTTATTACAGAAAAAGGAGTATTAAAATAATGTAACAATGATAGCTAATAACATTCTATTAAAAGAGTAAAAACTGAACTATTGTTATGATCATTATTACAGAAATGATAGTCCATCTTGTTAGTAGTCCAACTGTTTAAAATGTAAGTATAATTTTTTTTTTGGGTTTGTTTGTAAATGTGTGTCAATCCACTTTAATTTTTAATTTTTTACCATGCAGAATAACGTAGTATACACCGGTCATTAACATATCATCTGTACAAATCACATATATGTTTTCCTTTCTTTTTATGATAATCCGATTTATTACCTTATAAAATAAAACTTTATTTTGTTTATGCACGAAAAGTATCATTTTCTTTGCTACATGCATATTACAAAACTTAAAAAAGGTACATGTAGATGATTCCTTGCATTTTCTTAAACAAATGATTTTATTTCTTCATGACAACGTGAAAACTTTTTACTTTTTGCTAAACATACTATGTATTATTCTTACTGCTACGTACTCTTTCTATAATAGTAATAATAGTAAAACATTATAATATCAACAACTATGATAATTATGATTGTCATTAACAAAAAAAAAAGTTATATGTATATTATTTAGTTGGTTTATTTTTAATTCTATTTACCTCCTTATTTACGAATTACATTATTGTGTTACAAGAATAATTGGAACAAAATGTATAATGATAGATATTAATATCATGTTTGATGAAAGTAAAGGGGAAACGTAGAGAAATAAATGGACGAGGGAGTATAAGAAGGGGCTAAAAGATATCAAAGAGAGGAGGGCAATCTTAAAAACAAGTAGTAGTACTAGGATTTAGAATTATCACTGTTAAGTTTATTATATACATTATTTTTTTCTTGTTCTTTTTACGTTACTAGGGTAGGAGCATCATATTACATTCTACAAAGTACTCTTTTTTTTTAGTAAGAACGCCCATGATGATATGTTATATTATAAGCTTCAGAACATTGAGGTGGTGGTACTCGATATGATTTTTTTTTTGAAGGAAATAATTTAATATTTTTTTTGTTGGTGGATAAAGGTGAAGATGTGGGACGATCACTAAGTGATGAAAGATATACGCCATCATGATAAGTATGTCGATAATGTTTTTTGTCTAGTTTTGTTTCGTTTGTTTGTTTGTTGCCATAGAAAAAGCGGGAGAAAGTGTAGATGTGTGGATATGTGATAAATTGTACCATATATTTTAGTATACTATTTTTATACAAATATGCTCGATATAAAACAATACATGAATAGAACAATAATATTTATAATCATTTACGTAAGGGAAAAAACGTGTGATGTTGTCACTGTTACCTTTTGGTTCATATTCTGGAATATACGATCGTCGTTTTGTATATTTGTTAACACGCCACATCTCTATTTGCTTCTTTAATTTATTCATCATGGCACTCATATTAATAGTAACTACGTGGTATAATTTATAAATGGAGATAAAAAAAAGTGGAAAAAGAAAGAGAGAGAGAGAGAGAGAGTAAGGAAGGAGAAGGTGGGTGGGAAGAAGGGTGAAATATATAAGAATAATATAAATGCAAGGCGGAGGAGAAAACTTTTTTAACATCAAAAGAGGGGGGTTATATATATAAGTAACTAGTGTGTAAGGTGTGTGAATGTATGTAGATATAAATAAATATGATACACGCTTAGTTTATATCGGGGAATACATACCTATAAATGATGAGACTATTTATGAATTGGACAATATAATTATGCTTATTACAGTTGTTCATATCAACTACGTACAGGAAGAGCACACATAAACAATTATCCAAACAATGAGATATCGCCCGAACAAGATGCTGATGTTTTTTTAACCTTTCCTTGCCCCTTCCTCCGTAACTGCCTTTGCATATATATTACGTATTCGTAAAAAACTATATTATTTTACAAGATGTATGGATAAATTCATCACTCTTATTATTCAACAATCCACAGGGTAATGATATCAAGTAATAAATAAATGAATTATTATTTTATAGAAGAAAAAGGATAATATATTACATTGTGCTGTTGAATTTTTTTTACAACATATAAATAAAAAAAAGGAAACGTTAACAAAAGAAAGATGGGAAGGAAAACATACACTCTTGGTGTGCATAGTTTTGTTTTTCTGGGTTAAGTTGGGTTATAGGATTTAAAACCTATTTATAAGTCTATTTTTTGGTGGTGGAGCTAATAATCTTTTCTTTGCGTAAACTGCCCAAAGATTTAGCACATTCTTGTTGAACATGTTTTGCACGATCAGTTTCAAAGATACCAGCCTGATCAAATTGGCGTGCATAAAATACACATTGTTCGATACGATAGTTTTTATACATTGCGACTTGTAATTGACCCTATTTATGAAAGTTTATAGAAATAATAAAGTAGTAGAGTGGATGTAAGCGATTAATGCTTCTTCTATTTCTTTTTTCATCCAATTATAGTTTACTATTTACCTCTTCAGCCGTCAACATTTTCTCTGGTTCTTTACCAGTTCTTACAACATAATCATTTGGAAGCACCCAAAGGTTAGCGCCATTCAAATAAATCGAGTATAAGCATGCTGATGGTTCATCAGCAAATCGTTCTTCACACCTAATGATAAATATGAATAAGTAAATAAAATGATAATTTCAAAAGACAGAAAAAAAGCATCTATGACATTTATCTCATTCCTCTTTTTCTCCTTCTCGATATATATATTATATACTTTACCATGGATGATCATCTCGCGTAGAAATGTAAATTGGAGTATAGTGATAATCATATTCAGGAACAAGGTAAGGTTCAGTAGCTTCACGCCAGGTATCGTAAGAAGTTGGGCCTTTACTCAATTTCCAATGATAATCTAACAAACCGATACGTTTTTCATCAGCCCATTCGACCATTTCAGTTTTTGTTGTTGGCCATTCATCCGTGATCGCATTCTTGCTATTAGGGAATCCAAAGGTTGGGACAATAAGTACATCACCATCCAATAATCGATCATGGTACGTTTTGGCAGCTGTAACCAAGTCAGAAACCCATAATACTGTGACAGGCACGTGGGCTACAACATCAGTACGACTAAATAAACGTGCCAAATTGCGACTATCTTGAAAACCACCGTGAACGACTGGATCTCCATTACTTGGACGAACAATCAAATGAAGATCAACATGTTTTGCTAACATAGTTTGAGTTTCATATTCACGTCGAATAGTTGATAAATGTTGTAGTACAGCACCTGAAGCAAGACCACCCATATCGGATGGGATCTGTAATGTAGCGGAGATAGGTCCTGAAAGAAAAAAATTAAAAAAAAAAATCAAATAAGCAGCCCATTCCATTGTTGGTGTAATTCATCCATCTACTTTGTTAATTTCCTTTTCGTTTTCATACCCCAAGAACATAAAAAAAAGTCTCATAAAAGAGTCATTATCATTATTATACCTTGCCATATTTCAGCTAAATGGACCAAATGAGGCCATTCGTCCATAGTCAAAATTGTTGAAATACCAAGTTGATCAGGTGAAGGTGTAGCAGTTGCAGTAAACCAATATGGGCGTAAATGATCCATACGGATCAAAGATTTAGAGAACATTTTTGAAAGACGTAGTTGATATGTAAGTGTATTGAGAGGTGATAAACCATCGGGTAAATTAAATTGTTGCTGTTGTTGTTTTTGAATTTGACTTATATCTTGTACTAGTGATGATAATATAAATTAGTTATAATGAGTTATTAAATTTCATTATTATCATGCGTCCTATAGATATGTATATATACCTAATACAGTAGCCGAACCTGCTTGTGATGCAGATGTCGTAAGTGAAGAAAAAAGGTGAATTGTAGACAAGACTAAACTTGTCAAAATATAGGCCCAGCCCAAAAGTCGAACAATACGGAGTCGAAGTAATTGTTTACAATATTGTGTCAAAGATGATGGCGGAAAAGCATTCCGAGATTTATCGGTTGATCGAGCACCTGTTGGAGGACACGCTGATGTTAACGAAGGTTTGCGTTGATGAAACCCACCTTTTGTCGATCGCGAAGCAACAGTAGTTGCTCCTAACTCTGAAGATCGTGGTGGCGCCATATATCAAGAAAAACAAAAAGATAAGGTTTTTTTTTGGTTGTTGCTATGTGAAGAAGAGAAAATGAACGGAGTGATAAAAAAGGTAGGAGTAGTATAGGACGAAAAGAAAGATATGAGGGATATAAGGAAAGGAGTATCTTTTTTTGGAAGGATTTTCTCGGTAGCGGAAAGGAAGAAGAAGAGAAGGAAGGAAAAGATATATTCAAATTGATTTTTGTTCACAAAGGAAGAAGGAGAAAGAAAAGGAATGTAACTATGGGAACAAAGCTTGTTGTGGTTTCGTTGTTGGGATGAAAATGTCCGGATATATTTACCAAGTTATTCAAAAAAAAAAAACCGAGCGGGGCATGGACTAGTGTTGTCGTACAGCGCTTGTGTGAATAAAATAGATGTTGTACACGTGCTCGCGGGCGATCCAACTTTTCTCAACCGACCATTTTTTCAAGTTTCAAAAAATATGCTCTGGGTGATGTGTTATGGGTGTGGTTATGGGTGTCTGTGTGTATATGCAATATGTGTGGTGTAATATGCACGGACTTACAGAGATAGAAGATATACTTTACCAGTTAGAGCTCATAAGTTTGTTAATGAAAGGCAGTAGTAAAAACAAGCTATATAATATATATAAAATAGCTTATTTCGATATTAAACAGATATATTACTTAACAAGGAAAAAATCAAATATACGTATATTAGAAAAAGGGGGAAGAAAAGATCCTGAGGCTTAAAAATAATTTCCTGGATCCAGAGTTCTAGCCGCATTATAGAGGTTCCGCTTCATTCCTAATATATCCTTCATGTCAAATGAGCTCCGTTCTTGTATATTTTTATCACTCCATATCAAGATGTACTATTCTTTATAATAACGAAAATATGTTCATGGAGAACAATCCAAAGACATAAGATAATAAATAAACAATTTCTTATATTCCTGAATCGAAACTCCTTTCTTAACGTTCTCGATAAGCGGCACAATATATGGTTACAGAATAAAATAAACTAAAGGGAGTGATATATACCACAATAAATAATCAAGAAAAACTTGTACAATGGTAGTACAGTGATTACAATGCTATTTATTATAAATCTGTAATATTTTAACAATTTGATAGATATTTATTACCCTTTGTAACAATATTTTGGGCTATTGTACAACCGCAAAAACAACATCTTATTATTGTTTTTTTTCCGTTTTTCAAGTAGATCAGTGTGTAATATGCCTTTGTCACCGAAACAAATTGCAGCATATTCTTTGTATGGGCGACAATGATCATGGATAAGCTGCGCCACAAAAAAAATTATAAGATAGATTATCGCATAAAAATCCACACGTTCACGACGTGTAAAAAAAAGATACCAGAAAAGAAACTTGCATTCAAGGGTTGCTGCTGCTGCATAAATTTTTTAATTCCCTGCTATGTTTAAAAAGACTGATTACCAGTACTCTTTAATTAATTATAAACTTTTATGTATGACTGTGCGTATAAATTTATTATTTGGGTTCACGCTATAGTATGTACTGATCATTTGATATAGTATAGATCATATTATGGAGCCACATAATGTATAATTGTTTATTGTCACTACGTAATTTCCTAAAATTGAATTAGTTTTTATAATAATGATTTTAAATGAGAAAATTTTTAGCTTTGTATAGAAGCGTAGCATAATAAAAGTGTACAGGTGCGTTTTATCTGTTTTCATAACACATACTGTATAATGTTGACAAACTTAGCTAAAGATAAACAATACACTAACTCTAGAATAACAATTTAATTAATATGTTGTAACATATAAAAGTTAAACACATTTTCATGCCAACACTGTAAATATTATTAGCTTTACCAACATTATCATATATAATCAAATCACGTGCTCTTATTGGTTCACGAAATGGTACATTTATTCCATAGAAAAGACGGTTTTCTGTCGCAGCAAAGACATATGTTTATCGAAGCAATGATATTAATCTTCGGTCAAAGCAAAGACAATTTTTTTTTGTTTCTATTGAAATGAGATTACGGCTTTTTTACATGATATAATCTAAGAGTTTGATTGATCATTTATGCAGTTTATATATATATTAGATAGTGAAGTTCCGAATTCGCTATTTTTAAGCATCTATTTACTTCCTTAACAGACACTCAATAGTATAATAAAATTATTATAAGCTTTATTTTATCAGTGTGCTATCTTCAGATATTCAAAGCAGTTAGTTCCCTTTTTTCCCTTTCTTTGATAGGATATGACACTATAAGGTGATATGTATACATTTTTTGAGTATCTAATTTTTGTTGATAATTTATAGGACCATGGTACCCATCAAAAGTTTGTAGCACTGTTATCTTTGTATTATACGTACTACTGCTGTTTTCAAGCAAGGTGTTGTATAAGTGAGGAGCACAGAATATATGAGGGCAAATATTGTGTTCTCTACGTATTTGCATTATTTGGTCTACGTAGCACTAAATTTTGTTTGTCAATCAATACACCTCTTTGACAGCGAGTATGTTACTAAATCATTAATGTTTCTAAACATTTACATCTATTACAGTTTACAATAATTTTGTTGATATGATACCTCATTTTAAAATAAAAACATCTACGTATTTAGTGAGTAAAATGAGCTTATAAAAAAACTCATCAACCTGCTAATTTTCTTTTAATTGATAGTAATATTAGCCTTAACGCATAGTGATACATAGTCTAACACTTGTGCTAATATAAAAAGAGAAAGGCTAAGGTATGTGTTGATCTATAATAGATTAATATTAAGGTGCGATAGAAATTGAACAATATATAGTAATATGAATAGACAATTTTAAGAAAGTCGATCTTTTGGAAAAAAAAAACTCACATTTGTTCATATTACTTTTTTTATATTGCACTACGTAATGATAAGTGGAATCGAGCTATAATCATAATGTACATTTTCCTCCCAATCGATCTCTACCCTAAAAAAAAGAAGCAAACAGAAATAACAGAAATTTAATTTATTGTACATTCTTAATAAATATTATTTTTTGGTTTCAAAACATCTATACTCCCAGATAGAGTACACATATTAGAATTGCATAGCTTGGCATCATTATTACAGTGTCAATTTATGATCTATAATTTGTAGAATGCGAATGTTCCCCTAATTTAAGTAAAGATAATAATAAGGTAGCAGTAATGTTTGTTTGGCGTCGTGTAATAAATATATATCTATCTTTTGTTTATAAAAAGTTTTTTTAAACATTCAAAAAGTGTAGTATACCAAAAAAGGATGATATGTGCATGGTTTTATTAAAGTACCATATTATAATTAAAAACTTCTTTAATAAAAGACTCCTTTTTAATTATACCTCCCTCCCTTCAATTTCCTTCCTTACGATAGTAACGTCGAATACTATTTTTATCTTGAATTTCAAAAGCTCTTGGAAAAATTATAGTTTGAGCCACGCAGACCATGAAGCCCCAGGGATTAGTAACTTCGTATTCTCATTACTAAAAAAACAATCATTTTTATCTACCTCCCCTCAAAGAAAAGAGTACCATTGATGCACAAGGGTGAAATATCGACTCTATCTAAAAAAGGAATAACTCATCTCTTGCTTGCTTCTGCTTCTAGGAATTCATAAGAATGGTATAATATAATATCTCTCGATCTATCGATCTATCTATCTATTAACGATGAATAAAATATCAAACAGATAAAAGTAAATGATAACTGTAAAAACTTTACAGGAACATCAAGATTTGAAGTTGTTATAAAAAAAATACCGTAACAGTAGTAACACCAAAAGAGACAATGCTTCATGTTAATTCAATCACCACACTGTCAAAGCTGAGAGAGAAAATGGAGATTAAAAAGACTTGAATTGTTTTTTCTTTTGACTTCATTCAAATCATCATGTTATATCGCACTATCAGAAGAATTATTACAGTGTCGAGGGCTGAAGCAACGCAAGGAGCACGTAAACGCCCAATGCCTGTTGTTTTAGTTGGAACAAAAATAACTTCAACGTAAATAAATAATTTTTATTTTATTTCTTCACGATTGGACTCGCCCGATTCTGGACGTGCGGATTTCATTTATTTATTCTTTCAATTTAGATTGACACAACAATGGCAAAATCGTTTATCAGATTTAGGATTTGATTCAGCTATTGCACAACTTGATATTAATAAAAAAACCAATGAGCAAGGCAATGAATTATTACAATCGTGGTTTAAAGGTTTCTGTTTTTTCTTATCATGCGATATATTTATCTTGTATGAAAAGTTTCAAAGCGTTGTATTATTCTGTGCCTATAATAAGTATCATATGTATATGTACATGTTTATAATAGATGTAAATACTAAAATAAATGAAATGGGTATGTTCCCTCCGGTTTTAATTGGTCATGGTGAGGCAGCTTGGCGATTATGTCAAAAATATGTTGCGAATGAACCGCTTTCAGGATTAGTTTTGATCAATGGACCCAGCAGCATAGATGCTCAAACACTTCCATCCTTTGAATTTGAACCCCACTTTCCAATTTTGGCAGTCGCCCGAGCACCTAGTTTTCTTATCGAAGATGAAATCGATATTATTAATGACAATAATAATAATAATAATCAAGAAGAAGAAATGAATCAGGCATTAGAATGGATACAAGAAAATTTTTAATATAGCATGATTTTTCCACGAGTCTAAAAGCAGAATAAAAGCTTATTCAAATACCGGCCTAATTTGAGTTATTTGTGTTGCCTTGAATTAGTATTAAACGCTTTTTTTTAAGTATATTTTTTCTGTATTCCTTTTCTCTATTATGAGTGCAAGTAAATTAACAGAAGGTTATTGGGGGCCCATTACAAGTTCAGTTGATTGGTAAAAGGAAAAAATAAAATAATATGAAAGATCCGTTAGCCACGAGACGATTATAACCAAATTAACTTTTGCTATTTGTAAAATGTCGTCTTGGGTTACGGTCGACATGACAATTATTATTGTTTATTAGGTGCGAAGAAAACTATACTCACAGTTATTATGTTGCTGAATTCTGGAATACCATTTCGGTAAGTTTATGTTTGTTGAGTTGTATACATATATTATGTGTAATTGATCACTTTCTTGTTAATTTATTATTAGAGTTTAGCAATGGTTATTCTGGGATTATTGGGGGTAATATTACATCACGGTAGCATCGGATGGCGTCTTACTGGGAGCTATTTTTTAATTGTTGTGGTTGGCATTGGGAGGTAAACAGAGAGCTGAATGCACACAGGGATTTAGGTTTTGCTGAAAGAAATGGAGAAACTGAATAGTTAATAGTAGCCATTGTTTTTTTTGGGAGAGAAACAAAGTTGAAGGAGGTTATCAAAGAAAATGAGAGCGAAAAGCAACTTCACATATGAATAGCTGATTTTCAAACTAATTAATGTATATACAGTGTTCTTTTCCATGCTACATTACAATTTGAACACCAAATGTGGGATGAGGTAATTTTTTTAATTTTTCGGATTTATACAGGAAAGGAAAAATTCCCCATAAAAAAAAGGAGATCAAACTTTAATAATTATCTGTGCTTAGGTCCCTATGGTGTGGACAGCATGTTACTTATTTTATGTTTTACTTAATGAACATGGTTATCGTGGTCCATTGTATGCTATTGGTATTACCATTTACTGTGCTCTTTCCACCTATGTAACAAGTCAATCAACTGGGAAAATACAATTCATTATGTTTCAATCATCGTAAGCTTTTTTTTTATCTCTACCACCACAAATCCACGCCTAAAAAATAATAATAATTACGTCTTCACTAATTTTTTTAAACAGGTTTGGATGCGTCATGTGGAGTTGCCTATGGTTTGTATGGAAAATGTATCGAGCCACAAAAAGCCAAGAGATAGTTCGACTTTTTCATCGAGGTGCACAATTCCTTGCACTAGCTCTTGGTGTTTGGCTCTTTGATAAGAACCTTTGTTTTGTTTATGAAAAGTTTAATCTGTTTAACCCTCAATTACATGCATGGTAAGTCTTTTTTTTAAAGAAGAAGGACTATAATTTTTGAAAAAAAAGAAAGCGATCGAAAATTAAATGTTTTACATTCAGCGTAAACATTCATCTTTTTATTGTTATTAACTTTTAAACTGTATCAAATCTCCATTATACTGAATTATCATTGTAAACAAACTGGCTAAAAAGGTGGCATGTTTTAGTAAGTTAATCGGGACACTAATGATTTTTTTTTTGGGGGGGAGCAAAAAGTTAAAAAAAATGGGCGTAGGTGTCTGTGTATGTGTGTAAGAGAGAAAACAGAAATGAGTTGTTACAGGATATAAACATTTGAACTAACCAAATTATTGAAAACAAAATATCTAGATGTGTACTAGTTTACATTACTTTTATGTTGCATGTGGGTATCAAGTCGCATTAGACGAAAAGCCACAGATATGTTATTTCGGTCATTTGATCCCGTACGTTCGGGTAGACAAGAATAAGAAGGATTAAGGTTGGGGTGATCATCCGATACCATGGAACAATCTCTCATTTATGAAAATGATTACATTCGATGGTGAAAATATCAAATTCATATATAATACTATTCTTGTTATTATTATTATTATTATTATCATATAACTTATTACACTTTATCTATTTATTTTATCTATTTAACACTAATATATATAAAGTCTTTTAAAAAAAATTCTTCTTCTCCTTTTTACACCTGTGAAAACAAGAAAAACAGGTAGATCATTTACCATGATCATGTATATACATAGATATATATATATAAAGGATGGATCCTTGAGGAGTTCAGAGGTTTTTTTTTCAGGGTGGATAAAAGGAGGGGAGAGTACAAATGGGAATTGGTGGGAGAAAAAGTGTTGTGTGTGAATGAGAATACCATTGTAAATATAGAATTAATAAAGTTATTATAAACATGTGTACTTGTATGTGATACGTTAGTAAAGCAAAAAAAAAAAAGGGGGGGAGGGCTAAAGACAAAGAAATATGAGGAATTCTTGTAAATAATAAATAGTTACGTATAATTTAACTTTTTTGTAATCTAATAGCATGTACTCTCTATCTCTTATGTCTCTAATTATTTCGTTTTCTATTTGATCCAGGATAAAAGAGTACAAATTCAATAATTCAATAGATACCCGTATATTGTAACCATAAGCATTCTGTCCTAGAGAACACAATGGAACAAAAATTTTGGTCAATAACCGAATTTTCTTTGCAGGAAAAACAAGTGCGAATGTGACAAACCATTTTTTTTGTAAGGGTGCTTGAAAATCATAAAAAAAAATAAGGCGCCCTTTTTTCGATTCTGTCGAATATGAATAGGAGGACAGCTTTTTTTGGGGGGAGAGAAAGGAGTAGGTGGGGATAGAAAAAAAAAGAGGGGCTGTTCAGTATAAAATTGTATCATTTTATTATGAGACTAACTTTGGGGGGGGGACAAGGGAGAAGTAACAAGGGAGCTACTTGTGACGATTTGAGAATTGAGAAAATATGGGCAATTAACTTGATATGGAAATGTACGCTCATCGATAAAAATGGACAAATTCCATTTATCCTTAATTGCATGACAAATGGTTTTTTTTTTATATTAGCGGTGTTTTTTTTTATAGAAAGGGAAAAGATACTCTCACTTTATAAAAAAAAAAACCTTATTATTTCCTTACCGGCAGCAAATCACATATAAAAAAGTTTTCTCTTTTTCTTTTTTTCCCTCTCCTTCTCTCTCTTTTTAGACATTCTCACTTTTTCCGTGACCTTTTCTTTTCCAACTTTTTTTTTTCTCTTTTTTTCTTTTATTGTTACTTTTTTTTTATCATTAAAAAAAGGTGAACGCAAACGATATTTTATAAATAATAAATAACCAAGCACATGATAATGGAAACTTACGTCGGACATATCAAGACGCCACAAGATGCCCTGATTGTATTTGAAGCTTGTCGTCGAGGTCAACTAAATAGAGTACGACGCAGGCTGTCATCCAAAGAACGTTCTAAAATTGAATCAGGATCGGTGTTTGCATGGGACGAGCGAGAGGCTGGAATGCGACGTTGGACTGATGGTCGTACATGGTCCCCAAGTCGTGTTTTGGGTAGTTTTTTAACATATCGTGAACTAGATACAAAAAGACGACCAAGGCGTAACAAGACAACACCCATTTATTCCTATAAGAATGATGGATTGATCAAGCAATCATTTTCTATCTGTACTGCTTCAAACCAAAAGCTTCATTTGATCTCCTACTATACCAAAGCAGATGTAATCGCTGGTAAACTTAGTCTACCTTCTGATGACCCTTTCTTGAACAGTATCTCTGTTCCTAAAGGACTATATCCTGAATTAAATCCACTTGAAACAAGTGGTGGTCATTCAGCTACTATTCACTGTATGTTAAGCCAACAACAGCAACAGTTACAACAAAATACGGGTGTGAGACATCTAACTACACAACAGCAACATCACACTAGTACAAGCTCATTTTCTTCTCATCTGCCTCCATCATTATCTTCTTCTCCTATTTCATCCGATGAAGATATTGCAGTTGAATGCCCTCCATCGCCTATTCTTTATTATTCCCCACCGCGGATCTCTCCATCGACCGATGTTGTGCATCAACCACAGCAAAAGCAACAAAGACGCTTATCAATTAGTAGTAGTAGCACTGATACACTAGGACCAACGACCCCCCCTTTACTTCCATTACTTCATATTAAATTAACCTCAACATCATCTGAGGATACACGTCAATTAAAAGCATTGGAGTGTCAACTACGACTTTAAACAACAAAAAGTACCTTTATCACAACTTCACATACCCTTTGTTTCTTTTTTATTTTATTTTGAGAGTTGCTCTATTTTTTAAACAGAATATATACCAACTCCTATTTGTACAGATCCGAACCATTTCTAGCTCTCTCTTTCTTTATCTCTCTCTCTCTTTCTTCCCCCCCCCAAAAAAAAAGAAATGCATATCAAACACCCACAACACATATAATTCTTACATATAAATAATCAAGTATATATCATTCTATACAACAGTAACAACAATAGTAGCAATAACAAGCATATATGCCCTTTTTTTCTTTTTATTTTCTCCTTTATTTATTTTCCGGGGAACATACAACGTACACGCATACACACACAAATCACAAGCACGATGAAAGATAAAGAAAACATTATTATTATGTAAAAAATAAAACTCCCGTCCTTTTTCATATACATATACATAATAATCATACATCATACATCACCCTACACATACGATACACCACACCATCTTTCATCTTAAAAAATTACGTACAAGCAACAGATAGTTTTCTTTTTCTTCTTTTTTTTTTTTTGCTATATACATTTTTTCTATATCACCCCTCTTGTATGTTGCAACATTAACGGGTTTCTTTTTTTAAAAGTCAACCAACACTATCACACCATCACCCCCTCCCTGTTTTTATTTTATTTTTGTGTATACATTTTTAGTAAAGATTTTTTTTTCCTATTTTATGAAATTTATTTTTATCTTTGCGTAATTAATTGTATGTGGGTAGATAAAATAAAAATATGAGAGAGAGAGAGAGAGAGAGAGAGAGAGAAAGAAGGAAGATAAAGTTTGTAGTGTAAAGGGGTTTTTTCTTGGGAGGGGTTGAAGGGATAATGGACCGAAGTTTAGAATTATTCTAATGAGAGCCCGATCGTAAGGTAACTTCTACTCGATATGGAAAGATCGTTTTTTATTATATTATAATTGAAAATGCGTATTTTACAATCCTTCTCGGCAAACTATGTTTTTAAAGTATCAAAACAAAATACGTCATTTCATTGTTTTTATAATAAAAATAAAATTCATCTCAATGCGACATTCTAGATCCCCTTTGATTTCCTTGGATAAAATGGATCACAATATAAAAACATCTTTTTTGATCTTAAATTGGAATGAAAATTTTCGATATATTTCTATTGGTTTCTATACAATTTGTTGGACTTTCTAAGAAAATCATCCTTATTATTAGAAAACAATTTAGTAGATTTTTTTAATAAACTCTCCTTTCACTTTTTCATCCACCCCCCCCTTGACCTCCTTTTTTCTATTTTACATATTTTGATAAAGTCACTTTTAGAAACATCAGCAAACAAATCTGGTCCTAAACTAGAACTTGAATTATAATACTGTTTTTAGTTAACTAATACAAATACAATGATAAAACATAGTCTTTTTTTTCTTTGTTTGTTATTCAACGTTAAAGTCTCTACATAGATTGTTTGTTGTTTTATAGATAAACAATATCTGACTTTGATATATAAAAAAATCTTGACTAGGGTCATCATATAATTAAACTATCAAGGGTCTGTGTAGGTATGTTATGTTATTATTGTCAAGATAACGCAGTACCTCGTTTTAACTCGTTATACAAATAACAAAATGAGCTCCATTGTCAAATCCTTGTTACTTTTTTTTTCATTAATCATCCCCTACTTCACGTATCTTCTAGATACTACTTCAAATTAATAATTTGCTGTTTTGGAATTGTACGTGTTGATCCTTTTGTCCTAGCGTTTATTGAAGAAGTGAGAAAGTAAATAGAGCACAAGATATAATGAATGGGAGATGACGGTATACATTATACATAGTTATATAACCACCTTTCAATCAAATCAAAATATAGTAAAAGTGTCGAGTATTGTGCCACATTTAGAAGCTATCAAGTATATTTCTATATCATTACACGTTTATGCAAACAAAAGCATAATAGTATATATACTTTCAGTAACTTTTTTTAATTGTAGTGACTAGCGCATTGTCAGCATGCCCATAGCTGTATAATATTTCTCCTTCCCTCCAAAAAAAGAACTATTTATTATCTCCTTGGTATTCAATGCGTTAAAACCATCGTAATGCCTTTATCTTTGTTACTACTGTATAACTAAATACTATCATTTAATTATGAATATATAATTCAACAACTAGAATGTTTATATTTAAACTGGATCGAGAACTAATTTTTAATAGTTTACCCCCATATTTGTTCTCAAATCCCCAATTTGTTATTATATTTCGTTGTATTAGGTAAATGAGAACTTAAAACGAGGCGCAAGTGCATACATATTATGTGAAATATATACATATATATATCACACAAGGAGAAGGCAAACTGTATATCAATAAGCAATAACAATCTAACGTTTCATGTACTATTATTGGTAGGTGCGTGTGACAAAAAGAAAAATGTGTGCGTGCATGTGTGTGTATGTTTATTTTCTTTATCAACGGAAAAAAAAGGGGGGGAGGGAGATGAGTCAAAGTGGTGAAAAAAAAAAGCATAATGATTTAGTTTTATATTGAATTATTAATAAATGACACACCTAACATTCTTGTTTTTCATTTATAATGATAATGGGATTTCGATTTTCGCTACCAGTGTTGAGATTATATAAAAACCTTTTCCCATATTCACATTCTTCTTTTTTTTAAAATATGTATATAATAATCTTAAAATATGCTTTTACTAGACATTTAGTGTACACAAACTCTTTTTTTATCGAGATCCAGTTCATATTAAATTTTTCGGCTTCTTGCATTTTATTTAAAAATGTTTACTACGAATTATAAATAAGTCACTTACCTTCTTTCATTGTACAAAAGAAAAACAACTAGTACATTTATAGAAGCTATTTAATACTGTTTTATCAATATATGTATCGAGTGATTTTTATAGTTTTAGTGATGGTTCATGCAAACTACTTCTTTGCTATACGTGCACATAAATATATTACATGTGGAAAACGCAAAAAAAAAAACAGAAAACCTATATATATTATTGTACTAATATCCATATGTCGAGATAATGAATAGACAAAAAAATTAGAAAACAATCTTGTTATGCTACTATCATAACATTCTAAAGAAATTATAAATTCTCAAAAATTTTCTACGCAGTCTTTTAATATTTTTAAAAAATTGATGTGAGTGTGTATGAGACATATTCGATTCATACATATTATATGCGCACCGTATATTGAATGATGATAGGTTCCTCGTTTACATTCCCATAAGCTTTCTTCATTCTTAAAGAAAATTTATGCTTAGAAAATAGAGAAAGATACTTTACGCCATAGTTTATAATCCTGTCTGTATCGTCATACTGCCATTTATGTTGTTTGTATGTATTATTTTAAGATGGTTGTTCATTTTATGATCGTCAATTGATTAACCAATATAATTTATTTTTTCTCATGAATAGGGGGAGACAAAATAAAGCAAGAAAACAGACTTTTTTTTTCCTTTACACAGTGTTACACTAATAATACCATTTTCTATTATTCATCATTAACTGTGCGTCGTTACTTTTCCCCTAAAAACAAGATTAAACTGATAATTACGTATTCAGAATTTTAGTACTGAGATAGATCACTTCCCTGCTTGGTAATGAGATTAAGAAGATTAAAGTTGAGTAGCAAAGGAGTATAAAAAATTATCATTATCATTATCATTCTGAAATAAATGCATCTACATATAAGGATGATGTACTACATAACACAAAAAATTTGGGCTACTTTGTGCTTCCGAAGTTTTGAATTTTATGTTAAGCCGAAAGCGTCTTTCTTTCTTTTCCTTTTTTTTTTCTTGAATCATACTACTGTATATGGCGTGGATACACCATCATCTTTATCTTCTTGTACCAAGTTATACCTACTGATATATAAGTATCTTAATAAATAATAAATTTTGAGCACCAGTATTAAGAATAATTATTAGCAAAGAGAACTATCTCGTAATAACCACTACGGTGCATGCTATTTAACGTAACTTAAATAATAGTATAGATTTCGACTGGTATTTCATAATTATTATTAAAAAATGTATACTAGTTCT
The DNA here is from genome assembly GCA_025093555.1 of Circinella umbellata. NCBI lineage: Eukaryota > Fungi > Mucoromycota > Mucoromycetes > Mucorales > Lichtheimiaceae > Circinella > Circinella umbellata. Next base: position 648,890 of record JAIWNF010000012.1, on the reverse strand, counting down.
TTTTCTAAAATATAAATATAAAAAAAGGATCATATTTTACATGTAAAAAAAGCGGCGTACATATAAAAAATAATAATGATTTATAAGTGATAAAATTGCTTGATCCTTCTTGTACATATTATTGACATTGGGTTAATCAAGAGGTATGTGCGCATCCTGCATCTCACCTGTTTTACTACCCTAATCCATCCTGTCGGTCCAAACCAGTTATTACGTTCTAAGCCTATTTAGTTCATGCTTGTTTGCTGTTACTAGCATCTTGGCATTTTATGTACAAAAAATCTTCTTCGTTACATTTGTAGCTAGAATTTTTATTTTTCACTGGTCCCTTGGTATTTCTTTTATGAAAATGTGTTCATCCTTCTTTGTTTTTGTCAACGCCATATTTAGCATAGTCTTATCGGACTAATTTATCATTGTAGCAACATTAAAAGAGTGAGTTGCTGTATATAATTATGGTAATGAGAACATGTTAAGAACTGGGTGTGGTGTTTATTAGCAAAAAGATATGTATAAAAAGAGTTTTCTGACAAAACATCGATGTAACTTGGTGTATATCATACGGTTCTTGAAAAAAAAATAAAACATTCAGGGCGGGGTAAGTGACAAATTAATGCTGATTTTGATGATTTCATATCCATGAGCACCGAAAAAGAAATTTTTCTTTCCCGCGATACCTAATGCAATCACTGATGACCCCCAACACATTGGGACATCAGTCTCCTTTTGTACAAGCGCATAAAATTAATATGTGTAGGTTACACCGTTTACAAAAAAATTTCCATACCAGACCACCCATCACATTGCTTTAGAAGCATGACAACCCAAGACACACCTTTTCAACTGTCCTATAGGATACAAAAAGGAAGTTTATTCTTTGTGATAATTTTATCGTAAAACCATATAAGTCTTTTTTTTATTCCAATGAAAACGAGAATTCTACCCCAGAAAAGAAAAAATTGAAAAGCCCACAAGCAAAATAAAAACAGAATTATAAAAAAAAATGTACTATCGTTCAAGATATATAGAATACTAGTTACTTTTTTCAACAAGAGCAGAGATACGTACAGCTGCAATCTGTATCTCACAACCACGATAGAGTAGTATAGTTTACACACAATAAACGTCTCAAGTTCCGTATTGAGTTGGTATATAGATGGATTAAAAAGCAAGGAATAGATAATTTAAGTATACCATACAAAATAAATAGCGATTGTTTTAACTAAATCACAGCATGGATAGCAGTGTTATCCTCATGATACATAGACTCATATATACTTGAACGCTTTTAAAACACACACACAAAAAAGTGGATAGCTAATATCTGGATGGAATATACTGCTTTTTCCTAATGGTTAGATCCTAAAAACTATAGCGCACCCCGTCCTTCTCTTATTATAACATCTTTGAAGGATGTGTGGTAAAGAATTTTTAGGTTGGAGTTATATTTTTTTTCCTAATGATTCGCGGCCAAATTATTTTTCACTTTGCGTCTGCTGTAATTTTATGCTTGCGCTTGGACATTTTTAACTTCGCGGAAATCCTTGTATATTAGTACTATAAATAGGGCAAAGTTGATCAAGCGCAAACATAAAATTACAGCAGACGCAAAGTGAAAAATAATTTGGTCGCGAATCATTAGGAAAAAAAACAATATCCAAGCTTTAGTTTATTTATATATTTGGTAAAGCGAGAGACAAATAATGTGACAATACTCACTAATACAAGACAAGGTCAGCTTAGAGAAAAAGTAAGATAGTTACATTGTAACATAACGTGCACTGTATAAAAAATTACATTTGATCAATAAATCACAGTTGACCGCATGTGCCACGGAACTGCACAAAGATATGTTTGAACTAAGTCGATTAAGTTCATGTGTAACAAAGCTTTATTATTTCCAAGTTCCACAAATTTCTATTAATTGGCCTGTGCCCTTCATGCTTTTTCATGATTATATATCAAAATTCATATATTTAACTTCTCCCATTTTGAAAAAGTCATGATGTTTTTTTTTTGTGAAAGACTTGTAAATTTATTTCATTTTATAATGAAGGAAAAAGAAAACGGTAAAAATTATGGATATGATACAAAAACGGAAAATATAAAGAACTGTAGGGCTATTGAGGAGAAATTGGAAATGCTTTGTGTACTAATTTGTTCATGGATATGCAGATGAAAGAAAAAGTTATATATGAAAAGGTTTTATACTATTTAGATCTTGGGGCCAGCAGCCAAAGTTTCGGGAGTAGCTCCTTCAGCAAAGGTCTTGAAATTTTCAGTGAACATAGAAGCGACGCTCTTGAGTGATGCGCTGAATTCATCGGCAGAACCCATCCATGCCTTACGAGGATCCAACATTTCATCAGGAACATTGGAAACCTTCTTGGGAACTTGCAAGTTAAAGATATCGTAGTTTTCAAATTCTGCTTGTGCCAACTCACCACTGTGGATAGAGTCTAAGATAGCACGAGTGTACTTCAATGGGCAACGTTTAGCAACGCCGGCCTTACCACCGATCCAGCCGGTGTTAATCAACCAAGCATCGGCCTTGTGTTGAGACATCTTTTCGGCTAACATAGAAGCATAACGTTGAGGATGCAAGATCAAGAAGGGAGCACCAAAACAGGCAGAGAAGGTAGGTTGAGGTTCAACAATACCGTCTTCAGTGCCAGGAACCTTTGTAGTGTAACCAGAGATGAAATGATACATGGCTTGTTCGGCAGTCAACTTGGAGACTGGTGGTAAGACACCGAAAGCATCACAAGTCAACAAGATAATGTTCTTGGGATGACCACCCATACAAGGAATCTTAGCATTAGGAATATGATCTAATCAAATAAAATACAATTAGTCTATTTAGTAAAACCGAACCTTTCTTTTTCCATTTCCATTTCCCCTTAGCTTTATTTTTTCCCATCCTATGCCCCTTTCTCCATTGAGTACTCGCAATTGCGTCCTTTTTATTTTTATACATAAACCCATCCAATTTGATCCATCCAACAAAAAAAAATACTTACAGATAGGGTAGGAAGCACGAGTGTTTTCGGTCAAGAAATCGTCAGAGTAATCAACAACACGAGATTCTTCATCCAAGACAACGTTTTCCAAAACGGAACCGAACTTGATGGCATTGAAAATATCGGGTTCCTTTTCACCAGACAAATCGATACACTTGGCATAACAACCACCTTCAATGTTGAAGACACCAGAGTCAGACCAACAGTGTTCGTCATCACCAATCAAGGCACGCTTGGGATCAGCGGAAAGAGTAGTCTTGCCAGTACCAGACAAACCAAAGAAAAGTGAAACGTCACCATCGGGACCTTCGTTTGCGGAAGAGTGAAGGGACAAGACACCAGCCTTAGGCATAAGATAGTGCATGACAGAGAAAATACCCTTCTTCATTTCACCAGCGTATTGAGTACCTAAGATCACCATTTCGTTAAGCTTGAAATTAACGGAGACGGAAGTGGTGGAAGTCATACCCGTAGTATAACGGTTAGCAGGGAATTCGCCAGCATTGAAAATAGTGAAATCGGGAGTACCGAAGTTTTCCAATTCTTCTTCAGTTGGACGAATCAACATGTTGCGCATGAACAATAAATGGTAAGCACGAGAGGCAACAACACGAATTTTCTTGCGGTACTTGGGGTCCCAACCAGCGAAACCATCAAATACATACAAACGAGGACGTGTGTTGAGATAGTCGATAGCACGTTCACGGTTAATTAAAAAGACCTTCTCATCGAGAGGAGTGTTGACAGGTCCCCACCAGACATCCTTTTCAGAAGTTTCTTCGCGAACAATACGCTTGTCCTTGGGTGAACGTCCAGTCTTCTTTCCAGAGTAGGCACACAACGCACCAGCAGAAGAGATCACAGTACCTTCTTCATAAGTTAAAGCTTCTTCATAAAGAACAGCGACAGAAGGATTACGTTTGATGGTAACCTATATGCAAATCAAATAAAGAAATGTCAGAACTTATTGTCATAGTAACTTATCTTATAAATAACCAGATCAATGAGCCCTTTTTTCCTACCTTATCATAATCAATACCAGCATATTCATGCAATTCCTCTTCAACCTTAGTGTGAGAAGCAGAGCTTGAGGGGCGTCCAAAAGGAGATCCGGGTCTTGAACCAACCATGTTGTTTAATATATATGTTTCTTAAAAAAAAGCGTAAAAAGATAAAGTGGTATATTTTTTTTTCCTTTGTATCTGGAAGTGGGGTTTATATATAAAAAGTCAAGGAGTGTCTAAGCTCGTGAATATGGAACCGGAATTTCAATCTCTCCCCCGCAATAATTCGGGATATGTCGGAGGACGCTCAATCCTCCCGAAAAATGGCTTACCCATGTGAATAGAGAACGGAAAGCAGCTTAGAATATTCCGCGGGATGCTATTATTGGCTGTGTCAACTTTTAATGTTTTTGCATAATTAACTGAAACCGCTGTCCTCTTCAGGGAAGCATTTAGGGAGTTATGCTTCTATATTTTTCAATTAAATTTTCTTTTCATTAATTCCACGTTTATATAATCTTTTTCTCATTGTTAGTTTTCATTGTTATTTTTTTTTCTAAATAATACTTCAGTAATGATATTGTTCAATTATTGTACACTTGATGACTATTTACAGATTCAAGCATTACTCAAATATGAGCAAAGAAGACGGGAAAATGCTTTCCAACAGCACACGCAACATCAGGAAGCGCTTCAAAAGCGACGTGAACAGCAATATCGACTTGCTCGTGCAATGCAAAACCTTAAAATACTCAAGGAGAATTATCGCCGAGAACGGGCATATCGGATGCAACGCTACATGAACCATTATCGGAATCAAGCAATGATCGCCGCTGTTGAAGATGTTTTTTATCGTCAATGTTTGGCATCAGCCATTGAACAACGACGTGCAGATACCATCCGCCAGCAATACCTTCAAAGTGAAGTACAACAACAAGAGCTCAAGCGACAAATGAAATTGCAACAGCAACAGCAACAACAACAACAACAACAACAACAACAACAACAACAACAACAACAACAACAACAACAACAACAGCTTCAAAAAGAAGTAGATGAAGAAGATGAAGAAGATGAAGAGAACGATGTTGATGATGATGATAGTAGTAGTAGTGAAGACAAGGGTTTTGAAGAATTTCATGCGAACCAACTGTCTGAACTTCTCCGCCTTTTATTTAGTGGCCAGCTCGAACATCAAGTAAAACAACAAGAATCTCAGCACCAACCTACTCCTCCACAACGAGAGGAGCCCCAGCAACTCAATGATGCCCAAGATGAAGAAGAAGCTTCTGATCTTTGGAATTATATTACACATTTACAAGATGAGCAGCAAGAGCAAGATAAATTTAAACAGAATCTAATGGAACAAAAAGAGAATCTTGAAGAAAAAGAACATGAAGAAAAAGAGCAGGAAGACAAAAAGCACGAAGAACTAGAAGAAAAACGCCATGAAGAAGGAGAAAAAAAGACAGAAAAAAATAGCGAAGAATCAACATTTGATTCAAATCAACAAGAACAAGAACCAGTAACTACGGCTCCTCAATCAAATAATCAGAATAATGATGACTATTATGATAGTTTAATTAATGACTATGTGAGCAAAGTCTTCCAAAGACAGGCAGCAGCTCACCAACAGCAAGAGGTCAGAGAACCGGAGGTGGTTAACGTGATCGACAAAAGCAACCGTGCGGGTGCGCCCGAACAACCATATATGGAAAATTGGGATAGCCAACAAAAAGTTGGCGAAAATCAAAATGACGTTAGGCACGATGAGGTGGACCCTCCGCTACAAAATCGGGTCTTAAATCTAAAGGATTTGTTGAATGAGCTTGTCTCCGATGAAAGCTCAGATCCCACTACATCTATGACGAACCAGGAACAATCTTTCCCGCATATGAGTAATAATGAAAAGGAAATTACTAATTCCGCCAATAATAAAGAAGACAATGAAGACGATGACGAAAGTGATGATACGAATTTGTTTGAGCCAAAGCAAGTTGTTACAGAAGCAGAACCTACTCCGCAACCAACTACTACTGCTCCTGATGATGAGCCAGCTACTATTCCGATAACCCATCACCATCAACAACATCACCATGAACAGCCCAGCAAAAACCTTGTCCATAAAATTGCAGAACAACAAAAACGTAACGTTCCGCCTGCTGATCCAGCTAAATATGAAGAATTACAAAAAGTCGATCGCCTATTAGAAGAAATTAAAGCCACTCGTTTGAATACTGTGCTGAAAACACCACTTCATTTCGAAAACCAGTCTGGAACTTTACAAGTAACTGCGAGAACCCCCAGCAACCGACAATTTCTTGGGTGTGAAGACGAAATTATGCGTTTAATGTTAAAGCTAGATACTATTGAATCTAATGGTGATGAAGGAATTAGAGGTGAGCGTAGAGCACTAGTCAAGAAGGCAGAAGGTATGCTTGAACAATTGGATGAACATAAGCAAATTGAGTGGGAAATGGCTAGAATGACACGTAAACAACAGCACCATAAAAAGAAAAAGAATAATCGTCAAAAGAATCGCTCACATCATCACCATCATCATAATAATAATAAGGTCCACCATCCATCTCACCGTCAGAAAGCTGGTGGAATTATAGCTGGATAAAACTAAAAATATATTAGCTTTCTTCCGCGGAACTATTTCGGGAAATCATCCTATTGGATAATTCCCGATCTTGTAAATAAAAAAAAGTTTTTGCATGAATATTTTTTATACTGGCTTCGGCTTTAAGGAGAAAAATATACCTGAACAAGTTGGTATACAGGAATTATTATGCTATTTACAAATTCTACTTATGGCATAAAAAGTGACAGTGTTTGATATTAAAAAAATTTCATGACGCCTTTAAATTCGATTAAGTGTTTTTCCTACTTATGTACATTCCGTAAATATGAGTTTTTTTTTCTGTTGTCCTTCTGAGAACCAAAGGATGATGAACATGTAATATACTTTTTTAGCCTGTATGATCCATAAATATAGGTCAGTGTAAATTTTTCACATCAGTTGTTATTCGCTAGTAATAATAGAAATTATGTTAAGATATTTTCTACGTTGCTTTATAGAAAGTATATTTACTAATACATTCAATCGGGAACGAAACTAGGTTATGTTTCTATCGAAAAAGAAGCAAATGGAAGTACGAGGAGCAGGCTCTAATATACTCCAGTAGGTGCAGTTGATATATACATCTGCTTAATTAAATGAATTTAAATTTATTACATCTACATGTTGTAGTTTGTATTATATAAAAAAGGTTTGTTTTTTCTAATCGTACTGTAGCCAATGCGATTATGTCATATAGGTACGTATCATTTGTTTTGTTAATCTTTTTCTGCTATGGATTAAGCTCAGACACACCACATATTTTACTATATCTCTTGGTACTTTGAATAATTTTCATGCATATTATACCTCAAGTGAGCCTCTAAAAAGTTATAAAAGAGTAGAACTCCTATTATTATTTGTTCTCCTTTTATCACCACCACTACTACTATCATCCAGGACTATTATCTCTCTTCTCGATTAGTCTTCCTTCTAACTTTATTTTTCCTTCTAGCATATGTGGGTTTTTTTATCTTTTCACTCGGATTTGGCTTTGACAAATATGCAAATTACAACGTAACTTTTGGGGTCATTGCTGTTTTATATATCAGAGCAATAAAATAAAATATAAAGTTTGAACAAGGCAGCGAATGCTAAAGGTGCTTTTCATACTCCTAAGAAGAGAGAAAAACTTTTCACAGGTCTATTTCCAACCAAGTATATACTCACACAGTAAAGTGGAGGGCCAGCCACTAGTGCTAAATAGTAGACTGGATAGATTTAAGATGCAACAAATAAATGAGTCAAGTCAAGACTGTTTTCCATTTTTTTAAAAAAAAGGTATAGACATAAAGAAGAGAAGGAAGTACATCTGCATCATATCATTAATACAACGATACAGCGCAGAACTAACGTTGTGCTACAATGGCAAATGATATCTTTTGTATACCACTTTTTGTTCAAAGTATATTTTTAGGTAAGTAATAATTTTTTTGTTAAACCTTCAAGATACTTTCGAAAGCACAGCCAAACAAAAGCAATTTTTCATAAAAGAAAGTAATAAAGTAATCTTCTTATCAACTATCATTGATGTGACTAGTTTTAGATTATAAACATGGTTAATGATGTCAGTGACTTTTTCTTCGCAAGCGTGGGATTTTTTTAAGCTTTTCTTTTTTTCTGATAAAGGTAACAATAAATGCTACTACATGAAGTATGTTTCTATTATTCAATAGTAAACTTGGAGAACTTTTACTTTGAAGGAAGTTAAAGGAACTGAAGTTCTATTATAACATAATCCCCCCTCCAATGTTTCTCTATGTAATAAAAAGTAGCATTTCATTATACCCCAAACAGTTTTTATAATCATGTGGGACAAATATTTGTATATAACCTGCAAGGTATAAAAATAATGATAAAGAGTGAGAATAATTTTTGGGGGGGGAGAAGAAATGGTAACTAATAATAACAAATAACAGATACAAAACAGTCCATTTGATTTATCAAAAACAGAAAAAAGAAAACTGTGGATACACTTTTTTTATATTTATGTGAAAAATATTAAGGTTCTTGTTAAATATGTACTACCACATGTCAATCCCGGCTTCCCTTTATCAATTGGGAAACAATAACATCATTTTCTTCCAATCTAGTATCAATATTAGTAGCTTAGTCAGATGATTTCAGGGGAGATCTAACTGATCAATCGTAATATCTTCTCTTTCTTCATTGCCTTGATTATATGCGCGTTTAAGCTATATTCAGACTTATACGTTCGCCAAAAAAAACTTTAAAAAAAACTTTTTAGTTGAGATTGAAGCTGAATTGATTAAAAGAGCCAATCATGTTAAAGATCTATATACTTTTGTTTGTTAACTCGTTCAATCAAAAACGAGTTCTCGATCATTTTCTTTTTCTACTTCTAACTGTTTATCTTATCGAATGGGTGATTATCTAGACAAATTGATACGCGGAATTGAACATTTCTTGGGACGGCGGAAAGAACCACCAAAGAAAATACCATTGTGGCGTACTTGTCTATGGTCTTTTCTTGGTGCTTTTATTGGCGTTAGTGTTTTGGAGATTCTATTCACATATACACCTGCATTTCAAGATCAACAAGTACCCATGATTGCTGCAAGTTGCGTAAGTTTCGTTTTTTTTTTCTTTTTACCTTTTACTGCAAGATCTTTACTTTTTTTTTTCTGGTAAAAAAAAATGAAACATTATTTTTCTTAACAATAAGCTAGACCAAACTAAATCGATTTACGTTTTGTATTTATATATCTATATATTTATAGGGTGCTAGTGCAGTTCTCGTTTACGCTGCGACTGAAGCTCCATTAGCACAGCCGCGTGCCTTAATGGGTGGAAATCTCATTGCCTCATTTATAAGTGTTTGCATTCACAAACTATTACTCGAAATCAACACTCCAGAACAATATGTTGTTGCCACTCGTTGGATAGGTGGAGCATTCAGTGTTTCACTGACAGTCGTTTGCATGCAGATAACAAAGACAACACATCCACCTTCTGGAGCAACTGCACTATTACCCTTTGCAACAACAGAAATTGGAAACCTGGGATGGTTATATATTGGTATCATGATGCTGTCAAGTACACTGTTACTGGTAGTCGCATTGTTAGTTGATAATATTGAACGACGGTATCCTGTTTATTGGTGGGCTCCTGTTGTACCTGCTTCTGTTTCTCCACCAAAGAATGATTTAGAAAACTCCTTTGCATCGAATGATTCGTCGAGGGAAACGATTACCGAGAACTCCCAACAGTTAATGATCTTTGGAGAATTGGTATCAGCCGAGAAATTACATGCACATGAAGAAGAAGCTTTAAGAAACATTGTTACAAGACTACAAACTTCTTGAAACTGACGTTTTGTTCTGTTCTTGTTTTCGCTCTCGTTCATCTTGTCTTGATACTTTATAGTCTTATTCACTTTGCAAAAACTTTTTTTATTCTATATATATATATCTATTCATACCCTTTTCTTGATATAGAATAATTCATCTTCATTTTATTCCATTTTTTACATAGTCTTTTATTTTTTTATTTTTGTACGTATACACCAGCCAAACATTTTGAATTTTATATAAATATATAATACTAATTAACAAAGTAAGTGATAAGTTCAGATTCATTATTCATTTAATTGTGGGAAGGAGCGTAATATTACAAATAACTTATATTTTTTAAAAAAAAATTCACACATGGGTAACCGTTTAACTATAATGTGTTAATGGTGAAAAACTCTGTATTGTTTGGTTCCAATAGTAAAACATAATAGGGAATATACTAGATCATCACACTTCTAAGTCCTTTTTCGACAAAAGTAATATGAATCGTTGTATTTACGAATCATATAGGCAAAATAAGTCCGTCATGGTTGTTGCATAGATTATACAGAAATTAGAAGTAGGCTACTGTTAACAATCATAATCGTTACTATAACGACAAAATAGAAACTACTTTCTATGTGGAATCGGCTCGAGTTGTCAGAGATATTCAAAAAAAAAGCTTGATGATCGCTACTGTAACAGACAATACCTGGTCAAATTATCATTCTCATCAGTACTCATTAGCACGTACATTAAATTAAACATGTTGATACGTATATAAATTTTGATAACTTGGCTGTATATCAACCATCACATTCTTTGTATGGATAAAAAGAGCAGAAAAGTTTTTCAAGTCGAGAGTTGTCAGAAAAAATTGATATTTAAAGTTTAGAAAACAACTGTTATTAAATAAAAATTAACATGGATGCTTCAACGTAGCATTCAACATCAAGAAGGAGACTCCACTTTGTAATATACAATAGAGTAAAAGCAAAGTTATCAAATCCTAGAGAAACAAGCGTGGTATATAGTTGTACATCATATTATTCCGAATGGTGATCACGGCGTTTATTATTGTTTTCTTTGAGATTTTGCAATGTATCTTCAATATTTATAACAACGCAGTCAACCCCCGGTTTTTGCACACCTGAGATTTCCTAATTTTTTTGTTGCAGAACCGAAGACTTGCAACGAACGAAACTTGATATATATTATTCTTTGCTAGCATTTTGGTTATTTCCATATTTGGATAAATATAATTCAATAATTGTGTATATTATTCTTATGAATAGTATAGTTTCCTCACGATAAGCGCAATTTTCCCAAAAACCTTGATGCAAGTTGCGATTCTATTGAGTATTTTTACCATCTCCAAAAACCAATGGTACAGAACCGGGAGATTTGCACAAGCGGGGGTTGACTGTATTTACAATTTTTTTTCTATTCTACGAGTTAATGGGTTTAATTAATTATTTATGTGGATGATTGACATTGAAAGTCTGGAACTTGGATATTAGTCATCAGCATTCGGCTGAGGTATTTTGGGGTTAGCCATGATACACTCTTTATCCTAAAGCGATTTTAATCATCAGTTTATAAAGATAATAAGAATTAAAGTTTAAATTTTATTCAAATATGGTTTACTACGTATAAAAAAAAGATTGTATTTTAACATTGCCACTGATGGAGACCATAAACAAAAGTCAAGGTTTTGTATTTCTGATACGTGTACGTACAATAAAGTAATTGAAACACATTATTTATTTTGCCTGTATCTAAGTAAACCGAGTTCTTGCTAAAATGGCATAAATAACTGAGTCATATTTTGTTACTTACTTCCAACTACTTCGATGAGAATCTTTTGTCAACGTCTGTGCTACTTTTTCTATTTTTAATCCTGATTATAAATAAATACGGTGACAACAAAACAATATATAATTACGCATAGTGAAAATTAATAGAGAATTATATCATGTTAAATATTTTTACTCTGAAATATATGGATCTTGACACCATCTTTGTCCTTAATTACTAATCAAAGGTAAGCATATAATAGTCTCTTATCTGATACCGTGTTCAAATAAAAGATTCAAACTTCTAGATTACGTAGGAGTACAAAACCATATTCCTAAAATCGAAAAATATGATGTGGCGCAGGTGCATGTAAACAAAATAAAATTATATAAATAACCATTACCACGCAACTTCTCTTCATCAATAATTCTTGTCTTTTTATTTCGTAGAATCAAACATTTTAAGGAATTCAACACAGAGTTATGGCCGATTTAAAACCTCCATTCTCTCAAGAAACTGCCAATAAAAAGGTCAAATTTGCTCAAGACCTTTGGAATACAAAAGATTATAATGTAGTTTACAAAGGTAAGATGATTATTTTATACTATTCTTGCTAAAGACATTTATATAAATATTTTATCAAAATGATTTTATTCATATAATGTATAACTACATAGGTTACACAGAGGATTGCATTTGGCGAAATCGAGACCAATTTTTTGTTGGACATGACAAAATTAAAGAATTCCTTCAGGACAAGTGGAAGAATGAAAACGGTTATCGATTACGGAAAGAATTATTTGCATTTACTGATAATAAGATTGCTGTACAGTTCTGGTACGAATTTCATGATAAAGATAATCAATGGTATCGATGTTATGGACTAGAGGACTGGACTTTTAATGAGCATGGTAAAATGAAAAAGCGTCAAATGAGTGGTAATAATGTGAAGATATCTCAAGACGAAAGATGGTTCAAAGATGATGTTGTTGACGTAAATACAGTTGATATATCTGAAAAGCATTGGTAAAAAAATAAATATGCTGTATACATTAATAAAGATGATTGATTTGGTTTTGGATTTGGATTTTTTTTCTTTATTATATTCATATATATATATATATTTCAACTTTCTTTTTTAAACTCTTTTAATATAAACAAATAAGGTAGGTGGGGGTTTAATATATGTAATGTATTTATATATTTTTTTTACAGAAAGTAAACACTCATTTCTTTTCTCTTACTTCTCTAAAGAGTTTTTTGAGCAAAAACTTACTATAAAGATTTTGAAGGAAGAGAGAAAGTGAGATTGGGCGTGTGCTGTGTGAAAAGAAATAAAGAATAGGAAAATGGAACAGGGAGGAGAAGGGGAAAAGGGATGGGAAAAAAATCACATAAACACATAATAATACGTAATAAGAAAACAAACTAAAAATGATGATAATTTCTTTCCACTAGAATGGATTCACTTGGAAAGGCCATTTCATTATCTCCATCAGGTGAAAACACTTGATCTATCACAGTTGATGATGTTGTCGTTCTTACTGTTGGATGATGTAGTTCTACATCTTCATCTTCATTACCGTCAAGTCGAATGGTTTCATCTTTATTACTTATAATGGTACCATGATGACTATTAAGATCATCATCTTCGAACTTAATCAATGATCCATTACTGCTTGAAGTGAATATAATGCTACTACCATTATTATTATTATTATTATCATTACCACGGATCGTACTACTATTGTTACTGAATCTTGGATCAAGTAAAAGTAAATCTTCAGGACTTGGCCCACTTCCCATATTAATTAAATGTGCGTCTTCAAATGAAATCGCTGAAGGTGCAGTAGCTGATCGTCCTCCAATAACACCTGGGACCAAAGGTTGCTGTAAATATCCGTTATTACTATTACGTTTATATGGACTGCCACTACCGTAGGATCCAGAAATTAATGTTGTTGGGGATGGTGTTGTAAATGTCGTTTGCATTGCTTTGGATAAATTATCTATTGGATATATTATATACAGATACCGGTATAATGAATAAATAGGTTTCTATACTTCTCTCCTTATAACTATATATATCAGTTTATTTACCTTCTAGTTCAGCCAATGCATCATCTAAATTTTCTTCATTTGGGCTTGAAATTCTTGCGGATGTTTTGCCCACCCTATCAATGCGTCGAGAATAAGGTTCAGGTACATCATGTCGTACAGCAATCGTTTTCGAAGCTGGTACTTCCCCTGTATTCCATAATTTATAACCAATTGTCGATTCATCTTCGGTGTATGTTTGTAAACTGAACTGAACTGATGACCATAATGGAAGTTCATCACCAGCAGCATAAGTCATAATTTCAGCATGGGAAAGCCAGGGTCGTGAATGTTTTTTTTGTTGTTGTTGTTGTTCTTGTAAATGTTCTTTATTTTTATCTTGTTGTCGCTTACGCTGACGATTGTGGTTTTCTTTCTTTCCGTTGCCCTTATGATTAATATTTTCTTCTTGATGTTGATCCGAAATACTGTTGTTATCACCCATTGTAGTCGTATTACTCGCAATAACAACTAATGGAATTTTAACCTGTTCCCATTCAGCTGTACGTGCCATAGCCCATTCTGCAACATCTTCTTGTTTTACAACCAAGTCTAGTTTTTCAATCGTACGTGCTTGCTCTCGTTTACGTACAACCGATTTACTAATCCAACAACGATGTAATGTCAGCATACCCCGTGGATGAATCGAATACATATCTTGGTATCCTATATGATTACTATCATCTTGAAGTAATCGTGTATCATCATCAACAGCGGATAATTCTTCTTCATCAAATCCAAAAAGTCGATTATCTGATAATTTATCATGGGCAGATGTCCATTGTGTATTATTGTTATTAGGCTGCTGTTTTGCAAATGATAAAGATGTAGATGAATCAGTACTACTCATACTGGATCCGAAAGAAGAAAGCATCGATCCAAGACTTGATGATGCTTGTTGTTTAAACGCTTTAAATGGGGTGGATGAAGAAGAATTGTAATTGTCGCCATTTCGTTGATGATTTGCACGGGAAACATTGACTAAATAAGGTGCTTTGGATGGTAATAAAAAGATGGATGCAAGTTTTGCACGTGGATATCTTGAAGTAATATTATTATTGTTATTGTTGTTGTTTGCTGTTGTATTTTGGTGATGCTGCAATATATTAATATTGGTTGGGTAATAAGGTGCCGTGGGTATATGTTGTTGTTGTTGTTGAGGTAAAGAAGAAGGATGTTGCTGATCATCGTTCATTGCATCTGGATACATGGCTCGGCGTTGTTTTATTCGTGCTATTGAATTGACAGATGTACCCTGAATATTCAAAATACTGTGGAGTCAATATGATATCCATCACACTCTAAAAATCAGACCATCCCCTATTTATATATACAGTTCCTTTTTTACCTTTTCAGAAATACGAGCTCCGTGTAGCCATGGCCGAATAATGGGGTTATTCACTCTTCCATTGACATGGCCAGTTATTTCTGGTTTGCCACCATATGGGTTAATCGCATACACATGAGTTGTTCCACGCGCTGTGCTGACTGAACACCACATTGAGTCAGCTGAGAAATGACAGTCTTCGACTTGCGCGTCTGTATATCCACGAGCCAAAGTATAAAGATGTGATACATTGCCTGGTATAGTACTACTTGGCATAATAGCGAAAAGATGAAATGAATGTCCTTGTTTTGAAGCAGACAAAAGTAAAGTACCTGCATTGTTGAATGTCAAGCAGGATAATGAATGTGTATGGGGTCGAAAGTGAGCAATAACTGATGATGACATATTCCTAGTTGGCATTTCAGGTAGCTTGGCAACATCACGAATCATTATCTATATAATTTAAGCTAATTTTTAACTTTCTAGATTTACAAAGTATATCTTTTTTTCTTACTCTTCTTTCCTTTCCTCGCCCCTCCCCACCGCGCTTGACCAAAGACACATAAGCTATTTATTTACCATTCCAGAAGGTTGTAGTAATTTTTTATTCAAGTTTCCAGGTACTGCTACTCCTGTTGATGTTGGTGCGGTCGATACGGAACTATTTGTAGTTGATCCAATGGTAGAAACAGGACTCCCTGCACGATCATCATGTCGTCCTCCTGCTGCGGGTGACATTACCGCAGCAGCTGTAGCAGCAACAGGAGTGCGTGAATTCGCTGCCCCAATCATCAATTTATCCGGTTGTTGTTGTTGTTGTCCAACATTATTGTTAAAATAACTTGACAATGTATTATACCCAAATTCTCCCAATGTCTTGACACCACTAACGACTTCTTTTGCAATATCTTTTGCTGCGCCCTTGACATCTTTGTCACCTTGAAGCATACCTAGCCCAGCCCCACTAATTCCTTTATTATGTTGCCCCATGACCGGATCGGCGTTCAATACAGGCGAGTTCGTACCATATGCTAAAAATCGTGATCCTAATGAGAACACAGGGCCGTTTACGTCATGCGCAACGTCAGTAATGGGTGCTGAAAGTGTTGATAACGTTTGAGTCGAAAGAACATAAAGGATCGAATTTGTATGTGTTGTACATCCCTTTGTAATAATAGTAATAATTAACAGCGTCAGTCTTCGTCCCTTTCTAATTCCTTTTCTCTTTCATGGTTAACAAAAAAAAACCAATATAAATAACAACTTACAAGAATAATAGCAGTATCATTACTTTGAATGCTTGTGATAGTCATCTCCTCTTCTGTATCATCCATAAATACAGGGAGCTCTTTAACAATGCGATGAGTTTTCAACGAATATAAACGTAATATAGATGCTGTTGATGAATTACTAGATCGTCCAGAAGAAGCTGATTCATTTCGTGCATGTTGTCCCATATCCATACCACTACCAAATGTGTCTCCATCAATACAAGTATCTCGAGTAGATGATCTATAATAAAAATAAAGTTTAGTTTTTACTTTAGATTACCATAGTAAAACGAACTCCTTCATTTCCCAGCCCTCTTCTTTAACCCCAATCAAACCAATAAAACTATTTACACTACAGCCAATAATGGACGATCATTCCCAAAAGGGTCTTCCTCTGTACCGTTTTTACGTGGGTTTGCAAGTACATGAAGGCAAGACACGACACCAAAATTTTCATCATCACGAATAGAACACATTTCATGTATGTTATCGGGGTTAGCAATATTCCAGACCTGAAATCCATCTGCATAACCAAGTAACAAACAAAGCGATCTATAAATATTATATAGCAACAAATCATTTTAATTAGCTCCATATTACTTGGCAAAGCAATTTAAGGACAGAGATGGGTATATACACATGTATATTTATTGGAATGATTAAATCATATAGAATATATATACCTTGCATCACCATCCAATTTTTGAAATGCTGAATATGTCACCTTATCCGTCTCATCATCTACTGATTCTTGTTGTTGCTTATCATCAAGACTACTACTCATTGGAGTAGCTGGTGATGGTGGAGGAGGTGGAGGTTGGTTCTGTTGTTGTTGTTGGAGATAGGCAAAAAGATTCGGATCATTATAAGGAAAACTCGACTTACGTTTCGGTAAGTTTGAAGCAACGTAAGAGGAAAAGCGGGACAAACCAGACGAAATGAACTCGAGTGAAGTTGGATCCCTTTTTTTTTTTTTTAGTTTTTAATGTTATTAATATATTCTTTAATTAAAGCTACTAAAAAGAAGAAACCATTTTGAAATCCAATATAAAAATAAAGGAGTTCTAATGTACCTTAAGAACCGAGGTTCTGCACGGACACCCGAGTAAACGTTGGTTGACTGGCTCATTGAATTCAAACAAAAAAAGAAAAAGAAGTGTGTAATAAATGTATATGAATGTATGTATTGAAATGAAGTGCTGTGCCGTTGTTGTTAAGTTGTTGAATTTGTATTATATGTGCTAATGTGAATGTAAAAGGTGTTACTTTGTTTATCTTTACTGTTGTTATATATAAATATTTATGTATGCTTGCGTATGAAAGAATATGTCGTAATAATGTAATAATAAAGGAAAAAATAAAAGAAAAAGAACTATATAATATTTTAATAAATTAAATGAAAAAGTGATGGGAAATAGATCAATTGTAACTTTGTGATGAAGGTTTTTATAGAGAAAAATAAGAATAATTATAAATAAAAGTGTATGTATATGTGGTGTATACTGTTCTGGGGTTATATAATTGAAAAAGAAGGAGGAAAGAGCGCAGAAAGAAAGAGAGAAATCGCATGAATGCTACTTAAAGTGTTGTAATACTCTCTTTCCCTTTCTCTCTTGTGGTCACGAGTTTCATATCATCTATCTCTTTTTTTTTCACACATACTAAATATTATAGGCCAATCATTTTATCATTATTACCGCAGTTATTGCATATGCATATATATACCTTTTTTCTTTGATATATATGCGCAGCACCATCGCCGTATCAATAATAAGAAAAAAAAGCCGCGTAAATTATTGAAATTATTTTCCTAAAGTAATATCATTAAAAGTAGGGAAAAACGATGACGACAGTTGAATAGTTTGAATGATAAATAAAGTAATATTATTATATAAAATACTGGAGGTCAGGAGATTATAGCATTTAATTGATCAAATGATGTTGCTACTGTAGTTTGTATCCTTAGCGTTACTTGTACCTGAAGCACAAGAAAACTTTATTTCATCATCATTTTCAATAATTGTCGGAACAATATTACTTTGTATAAAATCAAACATTGATAAGAAAGCTCAAAAAGTAAAAGTGAAGTCTTTATTGTAACACTTTATAATAATCATAATAATAATAATAAAAGAAAATGAATAAAAATCCTGGCGACAAAACAGCAATCACCAGTAAATAAGACTCATTGAAGAAATAATGCTTTGATTGGTTTCTATGTATAAAACCTTATGAAACAACAAAACCCCGCAATGTAAAAAACAGGTATTCGGCTAATAGTATTAATAAAGGGGTTATAAAAAAACAAAGAAAAAAAAAAGGGGTGGTACAGTTTTCTCTCTTTCTTTTTGTTTATTCTCATTTCTGCGACATAATGGCAGCAACTTCGGAATCAATTCAAACAACTGCTACAACTGCTCCTAGTACAATTCCTAAACAGATTCCGAGCAAAGCAAAGGAAACACTCGTAGGTTTTGCTATTGGAGGATTAGCTGCATGTGGTGCTGTTACTTTTACAAATCCCACCGAGGTAATTATAGTGATTCATTTTGGAACAAGGAAAGGAGAGAGACTGAGAATTATAAATTATTTTTTTGCTCGAGAGAAACTGAAATAAATATATAATTTTTTCTTTCAAAAAAAAGGTAGTGAAAACTCGGTTACAATTACAAGGTGAACTTGTTCGAGCTGGCCAACTATCAGCTTCTGCTCGTCCTTATCATAATACATTTCAAGCAATGAAAGTTGTATTTAAACATGAAGGTGTTCGAGGACTTCAACGAGGTTTAGGTGTCGCTTATATTTATCAAATCTTTTTGAATGGAAGTCGGATAGGGCTTTATGAACCTGTACGAGATGCTGTTGTCAGTACATTTGGATTTCGATCAGAACAAGCATTATTAGGTGCTGGTATCTTTGCAGGTGCAGTTGCGGGTATTACCGGTGCTATGCTCGGATCTCCATTATATTTGATTAAAACTCGACAACAATCATTCTCGCCTGTATTTAAACAGATTGGTCATCAGCATGAAATCCGTTCAGCATGGACAGCATTAGGTCGAATTTATCAACAAGAGGGATTAAAGGGTATTTATCGTGGCGTAGATGCTGCTATGGCTCGCGCAGGCGTTGGGTCAGCAGTACAAATGCCTACTTATATGATTGGCAAAGATATTTTAATCAGCCGATTCGGATTACCTGACACTCTTGGTACTCATTTGACCACTTCTATGTTTGCTGGTTTCCTTGTGGCTATTGCCATGAATCCATTTGATGTTATTTCAACTCGCATGTATAATCAAGGTGTTGATCCTGTAACTGGTCGTGGTATATTATATAAGAGTCCTGTAGATTGCTTCTTTAAGATGACTCGTACCGAAGGTGTTCGTGGTTTGTACAAGGGTTTCTTGGCTCATTATTTGCGCATCGGGTAATTCATATTCCTTTTTCTTTAAATCTATAAACTGATTTTAGATTATCACGAACTAAATTATTTTTCCGTTAATTTGTTAGACCTCATACAACCCTCATGTTTGTGTTTATGGAACAGCTTAAGGGCATTTACAACAAATACCTCAACAATTAATGATAATAATAATAATAATAGATTCCACTTTTTTTTTATCCCCTGATATTTATACAAAAAACATTTTATGTACACAATTAATGCATATATTCATCAATCCATATTTACTCGGTTTTTTTCTCACTCACGACCACATCATTTATCTCGCAATTTTTAAAACCATTTGTCCTCCGTACTATTATAGAAGCTTTTGTTTTGTTCTGCTGTTACTTCGAATTATTATTATACTTTATCTTATCTTATTATATGTTATAATATATTACATTATACTTTTTTTTTACGTTTGTCATGTGTAATCAACAATGAATCTTTCTCAAGGAAAAAGATACCTGATTAAACTCTTCTTTTATGCCATAACAAATTCCTGTAAACAATAATCGTATTATATTCCTTGATCTTTTTTTTTTATTCTGCTTTATTTGTTTACAATTTAATATAATAACTAATAATTGTAACAGCAAACAAAGTGTCAATATAATAAAAATAGAGTTGTTTGTACTACAAGTTACCATGATAATTTATAATTTTCTCACGATCCATATCTTTAAAAGCTATTACGTATTATAAAAAAAATTCTGCACAACACACCCCGTAATCTAGAAGATCAGTATAGTGCATAATCGATTTGTGAGTGCAGATTATGCATCAAAGGTACTTTTTCGATTGTTAGTCAGTTAAATGTAATCTTACATGATAAAAGATTTTCTACCAAACTAGGTATAATTTATCGATTCTGGAATCTAGAAAGTGATAGAAAAAGTAAAGAACAGATGATGGATTGCATCATTTGCACAAATCAGTCTAAAAAAAATTGGTCTTTTTTTTTTGTACGTATTGATATGTCAAACTCGATTTTTTTTTTCAAAGCGAATATAAAACTTATATACTTTTTATATTCGAACTTTGAAATATAATGATTGCTTTAAATAAAACATTTCATCAGTCACGCCGGAGGGTATATTAGTCTTTTTGAAGCACTGTTGCCACTAGATTTTGAGTGATATTACACAGGAGCATTACTATTTAAAGCATTTTTTTTTTACTGGAACAGATCTAGGCTTGACATACTAATCGGGTAACGTAGTAAGTACGTGACCATTACATTATTTTTATACAAGTAGCGAGAATATTATTATTGTATATTGTTGTATTATATCTCATTAGTACAATAATTTCCTACCGATGTATTCTATCAAAATAGACAGTACTGTCCTTGAAAAAAAAAGATAATTATCATTGAATGTATAATACCTACAGCTATTCATTAAGACCATCATCAAATTCATAAAAGTAACCACAAAAGTTCAAGGTGTTAGAAGTTTGGTAAAATAGAAACAGTTTATTTTCATCGAGAAAAGTAATGTTAAAAAAAATTAGGGTTATAGTTCCAGAAAAGCAGAGGATGTAGTAGCTGAACTCACATGGATGGTGCCAGATTTATAACCATTGAAAGGAAGTATGGCCCACTATTTTACATTACCCACAGTTGATTTGTCGGCATTGCCTAGATTAAAAAAGAGGTAAAAGAATAATACAGTTTATCATCCTAATTGTACAAGAGAATGATGTATTCTAAAAAAGAATGTTTTTTTATTCTATGCAACCCGCATACGACAGACAGATTTTGATATTATTCACGTACAACTTTTATATCACAGCGTGGGTGAAAAATCTTTTAAGAAGATACGATATCAGTCATGAAGAGAAATCATATTGTGTACAATTTCCTGTTACAAATTTCGTTTCCGTCTTCCTGATATAATCCACCAAACTAGCAGAAGCACATATAGAATACATCATTGAGATGTAATATATAGCAAAATAATGTCACAAGACTGGGAGAGATCCAGGTTGAAAGGCCATTACTTTTGCTGTACGTAGTAACATATATTAATGAAAAAAAGATACAAGCTGAATGCTAAAGTGATATTGACGGTTCAATGTCTTTATAGTCGGTAAACAAATGATTAAATAAATTCATGCTGGACGCCACGTATACAATATGGATGTAGTATAAATATAGGGTAGCTTTGAAATAACAATAACCGTCGACCCTTGGCAGGTACGCTGTTCCGCAATTAGTTAGAAACTCATTAACAGAAACCGAAAACAATAATGCTTAACCAAATTATTTTGGGCGGTGTCTAACAAAACTCAAGCAGGTAGAAAGATAAAGAAGTAATGAAAAAATTGAACTGCCCAAAACAAGAAAATTATGTAACTGCAACTTAAAAAATGTTGGCAGAAATACACATAATTAAAGTATCATAAGATGCAGTAAATTTAGGTTTTTGTATATGATGTTTATTGTCACTCGCTGTCATGTACAATTACCATATAAAAGAAGCCTCGTGAAAATATTATGTGAAAATATATTCTCAATGTTGGTGAAATCAAAGATGGGCCATGCGGAAAAAAGCTAGGTAAAAAGTGCTCTTCTATTAATACATTTAAAATTGCCTCAGACTATGCTACATAGTTGGAAATTAAGAAGTTGGTTGTACATATTGGTGCCCTTATTCATTATTTTCAATTTTGATCACAGCAAGCAGAACGAGATTGATGAAAGAAAGAAACATTGTGCCAAGGGAATAATTATATCTTTCGCTTTATAAAAATAGTCACGTATAAATATACATTCTCTATTAAGTTGAGTAACCTTGTGTACTAATTATATTACTAATAAGTAGAAAATAAACTGTTTCAACTAAATAAGGAAAGTGGTAATAACAAAATCTCGGATAAAAATTCACACACAGACCGACCCTGACGCAATAACCATGTGGGAACATGAAGTGCTAATTAAATGTTTTAAACGTATTTGGCAACAAAACAAATAGATCAGCATTTTTATTACTACTATTATTATTACTCTTATTTTCTACATATAAAAGATAATACTATTTTCAAGATAAAGTACTCCATAGTTTAATAGAAAATAAGATAGAAAAAAAGGATTACAATGAATCAGTATTATAGCTGTACTCTTTTATTATTTCCCAAGCCAAAACAAAGAAATCCCGAATTGTACCACCTCACTCCAAGACCGATGGGGAGGAATATCCTATTATTGAACCACCGAGTTTATGAGAAAAGTACCAAAAAACTCATCACGTATTTTTTTACTACTTTTGGACCCCGGGGTTACCCTTTCTTGGTAAATTTGTTTAAAAGTAGGTGGGTAAAAAAGAGTGGGCGAAGCAAATCCTTTTTTTTAGGGATAAACTTGCAAAGTGACCTTTCCCGTCTTTCTTTTTTTTCTTTTTTTTTTCCCTTCAACTATCTCTTCAGTCTTTACTTTATCATAATTTTTATTACAACGCACATAAACTATGAATACTATCAAACCAACTGACACCAATAATACATGTACATATCGTTTCTTATCAAGTTCATTGGCCGATCTTCCTGAAGACAGGTACTCTATGATATTTCTTTCTTATTTCTCTTTTTTTTTATTTTCTGTTTTGGTTTTTCGATAAAAAAAAAGTTATTATTTAGTTGCAATCTGTTATTAACAATATAATAATAATAATATCAATAATTTAATAGAGATTATTATTTAACTATACGACAACAACCAAGACAAGCTAAAGTATGCGCTGGTACTAGCTTATTAGAACGTCGATATCCAATCGAACCAGCACCTATACTCCAGGTAGACTGGATAAATTGTGCACCAGAAAGAACAAAGTAACACATTCAAGGATTTTTCTTGTTTTACAATTTCTTTTTTTTTTCCCACTTTTGCTCATAATTTCACTTGTTTTAGAAATTATCTACAAAGCCCGTTTTATTTTGCCGTTGTCAATATTGTCGACGATAACTACCATCATCATTCAACTCATCCACCAAAGATGTTAGAAAATCATTTAGTTGGTACAACAGTTTCATCTCTTCATCGACTACGCGATATGAATAATACAGGTAACTAATTAGTTGTTAAAGTATAAAAAAATTCTAAACCCGGGATTTCCGAACACACGAAAGCCATTTTTTTTTCTATATCTGACAAAAATGGACTTTTTTTAGATGGTGGATTTTTTATATTTGGTGACTTGTCTGTACGAAAGGAAGGGAACTATAAACTTCACTTTAGCCTCTTTGAGATAGTGGAGTAAGTTAATTCCGGGTTTATGGATTCCGCTGGTTATTTTTTTTTATATTACTCAAATTACTTGCTACTGTGCATCAGGTCTATTAGTACGGTATGCGATGACCCAGCTGACAATCTAGTTTCAATTTTTATTTATAGAGGGGTTGTTCAAAACGGGAAAACAGTCCTAAGTGATATGTTCAGTGTCTATACAACAAAAAATTTTCCTGGTCCCGTAGAAACCACATTTTTATCAAGAATTTTTTCTGACCAGGGCGTCAAAATTAGAATCCGTAAAGAAAACAGATTACAGGCTTCGTAAGTTTCCTTTCTTTGGGGGCTGTTATTATACTTGGTGCAACACAAAAAAAGTCATGAGAAAGGAAAAAATTAGTTTTGATCATAATAATCAACCTAATCTATTCAACATATTATCCTTATAGTGCCAATTCACGAAAGAGACGACTAGAAGTACAGGCCTTGATGGATAATAGTTCTAGTCCAACAGTTGATCTTATACATCATCAACAATATCAATCGAATGAAAAAAGATTTAAAGAAGTTGTAGAAGATGAAGGGTTTTCGCCACCCCCTTATGCTGCAATGAAAACAGATGTTTATTTTGGAAGGTGGCAAGCAACGACAACACCTATTTCTTCTACTTCTGCTATACCTTTATTAGCAGCACCTCCTTCTCCACCAAAATCTGTTACCACTTCACCAATATCATCCCCTCCTATGCCGTCGTTAGTGCATCATAAAGAATGGGGTGAGCGGTTACCGCCATTACGTGCTATCATGACAGATGCTCTGATAGACGATCGTACATTGCCTCCTTTACGCCGTTAATATAAGCTCTTTCTTTTTCTTATGATATATAGTCACATTATATATAGACCCCGCATATATCCTTTAACAATATCTGCTATTCCTTTTTCAGGTGTAAACATATTTCAATTTGTTAGTTCTAAGCACGTTTTTTCTTTGTAAATATACTTTTTCTTTTTCTTCCTCTACACAACAAAATACAACACAAACCATTTAAGCATAGTAAATAATTATAGCATCTAAGTTCAATCACTTTCCCTTATGTACCATTTCTCTCTTCTGAATACACACACACACAGTCCCTCTCTTTCTCTTCCCTAGCGTAGTATAAAAACCTTTCTTTATGTGATCATGTAAAATAAAAATGTCATTCTTCGGTCCTTAAATCAACATATGAATATGTTTCACGATTTCATTTTTGTAAGAAAGCATATCTTGGCAAGTTACGCAAGTTTGGAACAGTGATTATTTAAATCTAGATATATATATATATATATTCAATTACTGATTGCAGTATTTACGTTTTCTAAAATCATTATGCGATACCGAACATGTGTGTGGCAACCGAGTGTTCGTATGTTCTTCAATTTCTTTCTTTATGTAGAATCATGGAATTAAGAATGTAAAAATACCGGAGATTCCAGGGGTTTACCCTTGATAAAACTAAAAAGGATCTTCTCAAGAACAAGGTTATCATACCTTAAGATAGCATTCTTAAGATACAGACATTCTTCATATGAAATAACCCGTCATAATAAACAATCCATATAAATAGACCAATTAGTACATAGAATAATAATCTTTATTTTATCTTTAAGAATAAACAAAGAACTCATCGTTTTTTATTATATTTTATTGTTTAATTTAAAGTATTATTCTATCGCACAGCTCACTTTTATCAGCCAGACTGTTTTTTTTGCTTGATTACAATTATACACTTCCTTCCTCGCGCACTTGCAACGACAGGCTGATTCTGTATGCTCGGACTTCTTTTGTTGACCATAATTTAGAAACTGTAATTACAGCGTGTAAAATGCAATTGTCTGTTGGTACGTATGCAACAAAAGAAACAACATTGTTAACACGTATTATTAAAACACGAAAAATAAATAAAGTTGCAGATGCTTGTAAAACATCACCATAGGACAAAATGAATTAGTTGTTAGTTAGATGAATGACAGAAACTTCGTTTATGTATCTTTGTTGTCAGGTGGTAAAATACCGTACTATATTGTTAGTCTACGTATCAACTTTTTAGCAGCATAATTTTTATAAGGTGCAACAGAAGAAGAGCTAGAGTTGTGCTTACCAAAAGGTGTTGATCAGTATGTGATGGAGTTTCAAAGAAAAGTTCAATCTTTCGCTTTTTTAAACAGAACTTTTCATGATTCAAATGGTAGGATTACATGTCTCTGTTTCTTCCCAGAATTTTATGTAGATCATTTAATGAGCACGTACGTCACATGTATACTATTTGCTGATAAAGAAGTGGATAATATATGCTCGGGCTTTTATTTGCTCTTTAACACTTGTTTATCTTTTGATAAGTCAATCAACCTATAGGTTGTCGCGTTTAATTTACTCGCTATCCTGATTAGTCTGTTTTTTTTAAAAAAAGAGAGAAATGTTTTCAATTTATTTGCTATTTCACATTGGACTTTCCGACTCTGAAATAGAACTAGTTTAGTTCACTGTACGCATTCTTTGAAGCATGTAATTTATACGTTTGAAGCAATTCAATTCACTGATAGAGAATGTGTTTGTTTCTTTTATAATAATAACATAAAAATATAATGAAATAAAACCGGCTTTACCATACAATCCGTATTTTCAACCAGTTTTTTTTTTATAAGACTTCAAGTTAGCAATAGTAATGTAAGAGAAATAAAGACCTGTTATACCTTGTTAATCAATAAGCCTTTTCAATCGAGTCACATTGAAGATCGTTATACAGAGTTTAAATTATATATTTCTTGGATTGTTTTATAATACCTTATCAATTTGAAATAAATGTTCAGCAACAAACTGTGTAACTTTATATACATATTGCTGTTAATCATGGCGCTTTATCAACTTGACCTGTGTTCTTAATTCCCCAAATAAGTCATATTTTATAATAATATAATTTGCAGTGCTTCCATTAAGTACACTATCATTGTGAATAAGAAATATGGCCCACCTACGCAGCACACACAGTAACACACTGATCATTTATAATCACTAACTTTATGGACTTAACCGTTGAGCCTTTGATGTCTTTATTTTGGATAAATACAGTATTTCATTTTTTTTCTAATCAACAGCTGCTGACGTTGATTTCTTGTGGTCATTTTACTTATACATATTACTTAAAATCAAGAAATCCACAAGTCTCCAACCTTACTCATATTATCTGTTCGACTCATCTAACTTGTTTTTCTAGACATCTTATGCACTTCAACTGAAGTGTTTCTGCTGCACCGTCAAATGTTTTGTTTTCTTACGTAATTGTTAGAAACAAACAGCACTTGTGAAGAATTGTTGTTATCAATAATATCCCACTTTGATTGTTTCTAAAGCGTTTTATATCGTCTTCTTGTAATGTCATCATGTGACTCAAAAAATATTTGCTGTAAGCATAGCCCGCCTTGTAAGCAAGCAATATGGATATTGTATGTTCGATTACATATATAATATAAATATTTATATTAGTGGATTAGATAAATAAGTTGCACAGCAGCAACCAGCTGACCTCCTTATCTTAGCAAAAAAAAAAGCAAAGACAGAATATAAAACAGCTTTGCATGATAAAATAATAAATGTTGTGAACCGTTGCAGCTCTTTTTAAAAGGGTTTCTGTGGGGGTTCTTTATTTTCTATCGCTAATTTATAATTTTTCATGCACATTAATTGACGCTAAATGGTTGTGATCATTTGTTGAATAATTATGATAGAAGTAATGAATAAATAATTACTGTTATATAGATGTGTATTACATATAGAAGAATCTTATTACGCTAGTTTATTAACAAAATTTAAACGTAAATAGCGATCGACTGAAAGCGAAATAAATCATGTATCACGGAACTTCACGTAAATAGAAACATATCTCTTATCTTCTTAGCAACCCATCACCAGGAAAGTAGAAAAAGCTCTTCACAACATCAACTGACGGATAAGGTGCTTTTTCATTTCAGTATCTGGTTATCAACTGGATTGTGCACACGTGTACCGTATAAGAGGGACAGTAAATAGGCTTTTATTGTTTAAATTCAATCTCAACCTTTTAATATACTTAATGTCGTAACTTTACCAGATGTTAGATTACCGAGAAAAAGACTTGTTGTACAAATAAAAGGTGGCTGAGAGGGAAAGAAAAAAGGTTGTGTTTGCAATTTGTGATGATGTACGACGATCAATCAAATTTCTGCAACAATTTGGGATCGCCCACTTTCTATTCATTAAGCTTTTTTCATCGGAGAAACGGAAATAAAAAATGCATGGAAACTACCAAATTTATTTATTTATATTTTATTTGACTTCCTATAGAATATATACAACAGGATGTAGTCAAATTTATTGGATGGGACGTAAATATGATAATAGAAAAGATAAAATAAAACGTCAACTGAGTAAAAAATAATAAAAAGAGAGAAGAGTACATATACAATAAAAGAAGAGAGAAAAGCGTAAATATATGTTAATTGTGTTAATAACGATAAGAGAAGAGAATAAAATAAAAGTTGGTAGAAAAGGAAAAAAAAAATTAGGAGAATATACAAGATATGTGTCTGTATTTTTGTTCATATATGAAACATAAAAAAAAGAAGAAAGAAAAAACAAAAGAATATTAAGAAGGGTATAGAGATACAAAGAGAAGATTTTCCTTCTTTCACCACCAGCCAATGCCACCCTTAATCCAAATGCCATCTTGAACAAAGGTGGCAAGAAAATTGGCTGTGTTTATATAGAGATCATTATCATCAATACATTCAGACGCACGTTTAAGTGAATGCATAGTAAGAATAGCTTTTTGATCACCCGATTGAACAATGGTACTCACACAATCGGCCCAATCCAATCGTTGTGGTGAAGAAGGGGGAGTGATTTCATAATGAGCTCGAGAAGGTCGGCCTTGAACAATATAAGTACATAATGTGGCAAGAAACTGAAGATTAACAAGAGACGATACTACTGATGGGTTTGAAGGACAATGCTTAATCAAAGTTTGAATGGCTAATGCTGAAGAAAGTAATTGTCCACCACCAAGGAACCAATCCAGTTCGATTTGACCTTGATTAATATGGTTGCTATACGTAATAAGACGTGTTGCCATGACCACCAATTGATCCACTAAGGACTGTTGTTGTTGCTGGGGAGTATTTTTATGCCACACTGCCATATAAGTTTTTAACAAATCACCTTTGCTTTTCAACAAGACTTTAATTGATGAATGAAATGTATTACGTCCATCAATTTTACCACCAAATCGCTGATCAGCCCCGACAAGATCAAATAGTAATTCATCATTTGTTGCTGCTGAAGTAACATTGGGTTGTTGTCCCTGTTGTTCTTCACTTGTTAACGATTCTTCACATAGCTCCGAAGCATCCAAAAATGTACTCGCTAAATAAGCTAAACCTTGTGTAACAACTAGCGGTAAATGTTGTTCGATACCAAATGCAAGATGGACAAGGGGTTGGAGCTGGGAACCCAAAGAATATTGTAAAGGACTTAAATAAAAGTATCGTTCCAATAACTGATCCATTCCTAATTGTTCAAGTTGATTGTCAAAAAAGGCAAGGTAGTCACCATAGTATCTATAGTGGGTAATTTAATGTAATATATGTATATATATTTATGAGTTTCTATGCTTGTGGGAGATCGTCGGCCATTGCCACCCATAGGCGAGCTTTTGTATATGTAAAAAAAAAAAAGCTTACCCAGAATATCCAAGATATTCTTGCCAGTTATTTTGATTAATAACAATGTAATTTCTTTTCAATGGCATAAGTTCAGGATAGAGCTGCTTATAAACTTGAGCAAGTTGTTCATCATTGGCTATAAATATCGCACGGGAGATAAAGCAGAACATAAAAGGTTATAAAAAAAGAAATCTCCTCATTTATATGATGTTATACGGGCATTGAAAATGAAAATAATGTCTATATATATATTTTCTATCTGTAATTACCACCAAGTTCATGAAGACCAACCAGAGTTCTGATAAGAGTGTTCGGACGGTCTCTATATTCCATTACAAAAGAAGAATGGTGCTCTTGAATCATGTCAAGTAACATACGACGAGATGTTGATATGATTACTGGTGTTGAATTATCATTATCGTTTTGTAAATAATAAGGTGTTTTCTGTCGTTGTTGTTGTTGCTGTTGCTGCTGTTGCTGTGATAAAAAAAATCCAGTACTAGTCATCTGAATAATTATAAAACTAAAGTTGATAAAAATAAAGAATAAAGAAATAGGGAGAAGAAGAAAGGAAAAAAAGGCTATTTATGCGGAGATCCTACAATCACTCTTTAAATAATTTATTAAAAACCTCACTTTTTTTTTTGGGTCGCACCTGTGAAAAATAGAACACAAGTCACCCATTTCCTTTTTGTTTAAGTTTGGCTATTTACCAAGATAAAGAGCAAAAAAAAGTACAAACCAAGCTTAAAATAGAAGCTCGGGGAAAAACGTGGCCTAACTTATAGGTATTCCTCTTTCTTTATAAAGAACAATTGAGGAATATTTAGTAAACTCTTTATCAGGTTATTTAATTCGTGAAAAAAAAAGGTTATGTGCGTATCCTCTATTACTCAGTTATGTAATGCTTTTTAGGAAAAAATTTCAAACTCTTGGTAAAACGCTTATATTGATATTTTAAGAACCTTTAAAAATAGCATAAAAATAATATCAAAAAGAAAAAAGAATATTGTAATTAATATATGATGATAACACAACATGGGGCGCTGTTATTGTGTAAGACACTAAAAAACCCGGAAAACGCCCATGACATCCAACACCCAACAGATAAAAAACTTCAGCCCTTTCTTTGTTGTTGTTGGTTTTGTTTTCAAACTATTTAACTATTACTAGTATAAATTAGTATGAACTGACAATATCAAAATAAATAATCATTTGTTGCCCTGAGCGGGAAAGAATATTGAAATACAAGCTAAAAAAAGTGAAATAGTTTAAACACTATAATCATTTGTTCTGGACCTGAAACTATCTGTGGTCGCTGCGTCAAATTTTGATTGCTTATATTAATAACCAGCATTAACATTGGTCAATTTTAATAATTATATATCACCTTACATTATTACACACATATATATATATAAACCATTTTTTTTACTATTTATATATTGTTATGAGGTAAGATGAAAAGATGAAAAGATGAACGGGTAATATAAAAGGAGGGAGAGAGAGAAAGCGAGGAAAAAAAATTATTCAAATTAAGATTTGGATATAACAGGAGTTGCAGAAGATGGAGCTACATCGGACGTAGACGTTGATGGAGTGGTTTCAGTATGTGTAGTATTATTAAGATGAGGGATTTGAGAAGAAGATGACGATGATGATGACGTTCCTATTGGCATCACGGGAAAAGAAGAGGGTTGTTGTTGAGGAACAGGAGATGGAGAAGAATTAGCAGTTGGTTCTTTAAATGCTTTAATCCAACCACTTTCAATGAAAAAGTCATATATCCTGCTCGTCTTGTTAACATCAATCTTAATGAGTGCACGAGCCTGCCGCCGTTTTAAATAACCTTGTTTGGCATATTCTTTAAGGATGGTATCTTTGATTACCATATACGGTCGTGGCAAAATGCGTAACGTGGAGCATAAAATTTGTTCTTGTTCAGTTAATAAATGTACACCATCTGCTTCACTAATGTCCAATGGATTAGCAGGTTTACGTGCCCCTGCTGCCGCTGCTGATGATACAGTGGAAGTTGTTGTTGATGATGATGATCCATTTGTTTGTGCTGCCACTGCCGCAGCAGCCTTTGTTTCTCGAAAGTATCCTGTTGCACTTGGTGTTGACGATAAAGCTGCAATTTGTTGTCGATAGTTATTTCGCTGATTTGTTGCTGCCGAACCCATTCGATCGTTCGATAATGACACAAGTGTTTTCAAATTTGCCAATCTAGCCTGTTTATCTTTTTCATACTGTTCTCCTTGCTTTAACGACGTCAGGCCAGCCTTTCGCCATTCTTGCAAAATTGCAATCTGATCACGTAATTGCTGTTCTCTCACTAATCCTTGAACCATAGTTTCATAATCATTAGCTGTTTGAACTCGACAAAACACACGGGTCCGATTATATAATTCGCGCTCATCCTTTTGTCGCTTTCGTTCCAATGCTTGTTGTTTTTTGAAGTCAAGCCAACCACGTTCAAAAATCAATCGTTTTCTTTCCATTCGTCGATCCAATCGTGAATTATAAATATCCAAGACCATGACTTTTAAGTCGATTTCTTCTTGTGTATCATCATCGTTAAATACCATGTCTTTAACATATTGTTCTGCATCATTTTCGTATTCTGTTTCGAATTCAAATCGACGTGGCATATAACCTTGGATTTCATGGTAGGCTGGACCACTGGTAACAGGCTTGGCATTATTGACTTGAGCTTTATGACGTGGGCCCATACCACGAGACTTTTGTAATCGATGGCGTTTCCGTTCTCTGAATTCAGTTTCACTGATATCGTCAAACTTGAGATCCATACGTGGTTTAGGCCACTCATTGCTAGATACATAGACGTCCAGGTAATGTTGCTCGCATTCATGTTTATCCTTGGTACCCACATAGTCTGCAATCGCTTGCCAATTACCCAAACCATTCTTCATGGCTGCTTCAATAAGTAATAATTCTTCATCGGCATCCCAGTCTTCACTAAAAATGGGGAAACTATGGGGCTTAACAATACGATAACTATGATATGTTTTGTGCTTCATAGGTTCGGCTCCTCCACTGAAACAAGTAACACATAGATCGAAGTCGGGACAATCATCGTCTGCACAACGTATACGAACAGTGTTGGTAACATCGTTGCTGCAAGCATCGCAATGATATTTTGGTGGTTCTTTGTCGTCCACTTGTCCACCGTCATTAGTACCACTTGAGCTTGATATTGTTGGATTACTAGGTCGTTGTCGATGCGTAATCGTCATTTTTTGTTTTTAGATTAGTGTGTGTCTCTTTCTTTTGATATAAAAAAACAAAAAAAAGGGAGTGTGTATTATTCTACTTCAAGAGGTGAAACCATTCTTTAAGTGTCGGATTATGAAATGATCATCAATTGTACCATAAAAGCCTTACAGTCGTGTATGCACATGGTAACTATAAGATACTTTCTAAGTGTGATGCATTATTATTATAATAAATATCCATCAGAAATAAAGAAAAAGTGATAAGCGGCTTTTCTGTATCATAAAGAAAACTTAAAATTAATGTATATGGAAGAGCTATTGTAAATATCAATGCTTCCTCTCTTTTGATCTCCTGCTACTTTCAATAAGCAGTCAGGAAAAGTAAGAAGAAAAAAGCAGATTACGTACGTATGGATTATTATCATACACTGAGTTTATATAAAGCTCAAGTATCTAGGGAAAAAAACAGCAAACATCCTATTCACTATTGTTATTATCATTTGTATAATGCTTAGTATGTATCATACAATGGCTCCCCATTATCTCATACGCCGATTTTTTAAAAATTCGTGTGAAAATAAAGGGTGGTTGAAAGTTAATGCGATACAATCTTATAGCCCATTTAAATTTCCCATAAACTGAAATTCACAAAGGTAATAAGAATTGAACTCACACTGTAACAAAGAGAGTCAGGGTGAAGTAGTTGATGTATATGAGCCTGAGTATATAAAAACATGTTTCATTTACGAAGCCTAGCAAGTGAAATGTCTTTGTGATAACAACTCAGGTCTTACTGTTGCCTTGCAACAATACAAATAGATGTAAGTTTTTAGTTAGAGTGTATAATGTATATATAACATCAAATTGCTTAGTGACATATTTTGTTCATTAAGTAAGCTTACCTATCTTCTTAAGACCCACGGGAATTAATAGATATGATGTATGAGAAAATCCACTCAAGTACCATCAATTATTATACATGGCACTCTGCAAAGAAATAAAGTGTATAAAAATAAACAGTGCCAACAATTGATATGTTCTGAAAAACCAGACTGGTTAAAAAGGACTTTAACTGATACGGGATGAAGTGGTATCCCTATTCATACACAGAAACGTGAATTGATGTATTTTAAAAAGCGTAAAATGATTTTTTTTGGAGGGGAGATCATAAAAAGGATGTGAGTTTTGAAGCTTGTGAAGATAGAATTGTAATATATAAAACACAAGCATATGTCAACCAGTATTTGACATTAACCATTGTAAGATACTAACGCGATTATTTAATAAGAACATTGAAAATCAGAGGCTTGATAATATTGATATGATAGCGGCCAGTATTCTTTTAAGTCCCAAGGGTATACACGCATATCGAG
The DNA here is from genome assembly GCA_025093555.1 of Circinella umbellata. Classification (NCBI taxonomy): domain Eukaryota; kingdom Fungi; phylum Mucoromycota; class Mucoromycetes; order Mucorales; family Lichtheimiaceae; genus Circinella; species Circinella umbellata. Next base: position 614,432 of record JAIWNF010000012.1, on the reverse strand, counting down.
TAGTTGAGCCTTCCTATACTACACATAACGCTGATGGTAGGGTATAGAATCGAACTTGTTGAACGAGTTTGATTTATCTACTACAATATCGTTCTACACTTGCAGCCTGCCTCTGATTCGAGGAAAGTCGAATTTTCATTTGTACCTAATGCTGTATTGGATTTTTAAATGTTGCATTTGGTGATTTTCAAAAGTTACTAGTACATGAGTGATAAATATATATTTTATATAACTCTTCATTATATACCGCTCTAAACTGTATTACTAATTGTTTTTCCTGGAGGGCTAACAAGGAGTTATTTGGAGTTGAGGATGTAGCTTGGGATAAAGTTGACCTTTATGAAAGCAACTAAGTCTTTCAAAATAGCTATACACTTGTTCAGAATTTAAAGTCGTACCACCTTTAAAAATTTTAATACGTACTATGTTCTGGCGAAGTTAGAAAGATAAATGAAGGTGATAATAGTGGTTCTTTGAATTAACTTCATATTGAAACTTGTGGATTGATTAGTATAGGTAATAGAATTGAACGCTTTTTAGACATCTTTTGTTATAGGTATATACAAAATATTAATTCAAAAAAGTTATAACTGTACATTATACTTGATGAATAATGATGTATAAAAGAAATATATCGAATAATGGAAGTATAATATATATGTGCTTTTAGCAACAATTTATCTACATTTCTTTTCAAACATGTATTTACATGCATTAAAATTCAAACAAGGTTAGTACTTAACCGATTCATTCGCTCTTTTATTTCCCAATCTGGCAATAACCTTTCCATCATTTTAATAGAAAAATTGGTAGTTATTTCATTTAAAACTTGTAGAAATTGAATATGAAGAAATACACTGTTGATAAAAGAAGTAGTTAGATATAAATGAATATTGTACTATAATAAGGTATTTTGTCTCATTATATGTAGTAACTCCATTTTTACCTCCAAAGACGAAAAAAAAAGAACTTCTTTTTTCACGGATTTCCTCTGACTCTGCCTTTTCTCTCCGCACGATCCCCACTTTTTGTTATTATTGTCTATAAATATATGTATAACATATTAATCTTTCCTTTCTTTTTATTCTCGCTCTCACAATAATATCAACAACAAAAACAACAGGCAGTTGTTTGTTATGCAGGCACCTACTTCTGTTTCTTTCTCCTCTTCTTCATTATTAAAAGTAGCGCAGGACTTACCATCGCCAGACTCTGACCAAGATTTTGTTGCTGCTGTTAATAATATTCCAACGGGAGCAGCAGCAACAACAGCAACAGCAATTACAACAAAACCAACAATAAACGACAAGACGATAGCGTCGACATTAGGCATGGTAACATTACCCTCTTCTCCTTCGTCATTATTTACTGGTTCGCCCAGTAATAACAACACTCCATTTCCTCCCGCCGCATTACAATTACCCACACCTGCAACTCCAGCAATTCCAGCAACACCTAATAATAATAACATTGATAATGATAGTGGAAAAATTGCTATAATTCGATCGGAAGAAGCCCAACAGCAACAGCAACAACAGCAACAGCAACAATTGACTCCTATGGTTGTTCCAGCGAAACGAGGCTATAAATCTCACGTACCGAGTGCATGTAAGCGTTTTTAATACTTATATATATGTTTATATAACTTTTTCTTTAAGACAGGAATCGTTGACAATATACATACGTATATTAATAGGTGTAAACTGCAAAAAAGCCCATTTAGCTTGTGACGGTAAATGATAGAGCGAGACGATATACATATAGATAGACCTTTTTTTCTCGTTTATATTTCGTTCTAATACTCCGGCGAATTTTTTTCCCTTTTTCTTTCGATTAGTATCAAGACCATGTAAGCGATGTGTATCTGCAGGCAAAGGAGATACGTGTCATGATGTAAAACATAAAAAGAGGGGGCGACCAAAACTTCATGAAGCCAAAAGGTTAGGGAATGTGTATGGTGGATCCATGGTATTGGACGGTGGTAGTAAAGGGATGTATGGTATGATTCAAACTCCCACATTTGCGGTTGCTACATCAGTAGTACGCCGTGAACATAATCCAAGACCACAAACAACCAATATTTCATTTATCCATGAACCAATTGAAGCATTCCGAGAACAAGATGAACAACGACACCGGAGAAAAGATATAAATTCGGGCCTATTAAGTCAACAAACCTCACGAGATCCAGAGCCACCACCACCAGCAACAAAACTCCCATTATCAAATCGTTATTATCATCATTCATCACCACCATTACTTAGTTCAGAATCTTCACAAAAGAAGTTGTCATGGGAGTCATCTTATACTACCGCCAGAGACAATATTGCAAATCAACAACAAAACCAGTGTGTTAGGACTACTATAACATTATTTCTTTCTATGGAGATGTGTTGCGCGCGAGCTTCAGATGAAGTGACAATTTCATGGGGTTATCATCCACAAGATTTATTGCATCGTTCATTATATGAAATGATATCGCCGCATGACACGGATCGATTGGGAAGATTACATCGATTACTTTTGGACAATGTTATGGATGTAGCAAGACAACATGATCGTTCTATTGGACCCGATATACGTCCTCCGCCAGCAGAGCGAACATCATCTCCATTATTTTATGAAACCAAACCAGAAGCATTAGTTTCTGCAGCTAAAGGATCCAGTACTTTTTCGGATACAATTCATATTAAAAAACAAAACGAGGAACATGAGTTATATGAAATACTTGTCTACCTTGGTGGAGGATTGGGTGCTGATTTATCATTACTTTCAAGTTTAAACAAGTTATATATTGTCGCAGAATTGAAAAAACATGAATACAAGGTCTATCAAAACTCAATGTCATCCATGTCACAAGCTGCGCTACCTGTTAGTTTAAGCTTTGATCGAACTCGATTGTTTTCTCCATTTGTACATTCTTCTCCAACATCATCAAAAACATCTCAGGACCAACTGCAGTCATTATCGCCGCCATCGTCAAATAATAAAAACAAAGACAACAACAGTAATAGTAGTAGCAGTAGTAGCCCATCATCTTCAGTACCAGCATCTAATAAAACCAATAATGATAATAGTAATAAATCAACGCAGTACAGGTTTGGACGATTGGGAAGCGGCGGATTACTGCAGGCCAGGCAAGGGTCACTTCCAAATCATTTTACCGCCAATTCTCAACTTAATACCGTATCCTTACCGAGTCGAAAGCTTGATATACCCAAGATTAATATTGCTCCTATGACGAACAATAACAATAATAACAATAAAAAACGATCGTTTAATATGGGTAGCGTCCCCTATTTCCGACCAATTGCGGCAGCTACAGACCGACCCAAGAGCAATAACGACAATAACAACAGCTTCTTTCAATATCATCATAGGAATAATATCAATAATAACAGTGATTCGGTTCCTTCTCCTCCACGAGAATCAACTAACCCATATTCAACTTTGGCTTATAGATTTGCACCGATTACATCATCCAATGATGGAAAGGCAGTTGGGTCGCCAAGGAGAGGTCCTCCTTCTTATACACATCCAACAACGCAATACTTTTTACAAACTTCTAGTAGTACATTGAATGCAGCGGCTTCTGCAGCGCAGAGTCGTACACGACCTATCACCCAGCATAATCCTACATTAGATAATACTATGGCAGATAATGACAAGGCTGTTGGAAAGACAGATTCCAATCGAAAGGCTGAAATGAGTATACGATCCTTGTTATGTTAAATAATCATAAAAAAATAACAATGATAATCAAAATTATTATTGCTTGTTTTTATTTAGTTCTTGCTGGTGCATGACTTTTATATATACACACACATAAAGTCTTTTTGCTTTTATTTTTTATTTTTACCTGATACCTTTTTCTCACCTTTTTGTCTTCTATATATTTACAGAAAAAAAATAGGGTTTTTTTATTATTTGCGTTCCATTCTTTCCCTTTTATATATAAAATAATAATAAAAAAAATGAACTTCTTCTAATAAATAAGTATTTTCGCCGCAAATGACTAAATATAGATGAATCATTTGATAGTGTAACATTGTACTATAAGAGTTACATACTCATGAACCATTTAGAGAAACAAGAGAAAACCAAGAGAGAGAGAGAGAGAGAGAGAGAGAGAGGAGTTACATTTATTAACTAATATACAGTTATTAATTTAAAGGAATGGCTAAAAAATTAATGTGTGACACAGTTATTCTTATACTTATCTTTCTCGGCATAAATAAGGCGTGTTTCTTTTTTTGACAGGAGAACGTGTAGATATTTATATAATGTGCTTCTTTTTCTGAATATAATAGATTAGTTTAGGGAAAAGCTTAATTGAGCGGCATCATATATAATTAGCTTTATATATTTTTAATTCAAACGTTGTCTTCATAATCATACAGTAATATGATTATTAGGTTGTGCACATGAGTATAAAAACATCAAATCAACAAATCACTATAGCTTGGATATTTCATTATGGGTAATAACTAATTATATGGTGGTGTAAGGGTTATATAAATGCGTCAATATAAAAAATAGACTACGCTTTATACGTAGGTAGATAATTGATCCAAAAAGGGAAGAATGTGGATAAATATTATTAAACAAGGGAGGTCTATATATTCGACACGTAATAGAGGCATGTGTAATATATGTCTCCGGGATAATAAAAAAAATCGAAAAGAGAAAAAAAAAGCTTTACTTATATGTGTGTTACCAATATGATAATTAAATACATATATATGCAAATCCAAAGTACAGTACACAATAAAGCATGGTATATAAGCGTTAGACTAGTAATTATAGTGGCATCATTATACAAAATGCCAAGAAACATTTATGACAAGTTTTTTTTACTACATCCTTTTTTTTTCTCGTTTTAATTTTTGATGAAAATCAAATAGAAAAAGAAAAAAGAAATAATTAAAAATAATGATGATGGTGATGGAAATGACTTTTATTCTTATTTTTATAATATCTGTGATGTGAAGGTAATTTGGAATGGTTTGTGCCCATGTGTTACAAAAGATTCTTTTATTTTCATCTCATCAAAACCACTGGTTTGCATGTTTTAGGTCCACGAAGATCCCAATCTTATTTTGGTCTAGATTGTTCCTGATTTTTTTTTGTTTAAGTTATTATGAGTTACTTTTCCGTTTATAATATCTTATAGTGTCGTAATGTTTATCTATTATAGTGATAATATCATATCAATAAATTCAATGTTTTAGCAACTTATGTATTTAATAAATTAATAAAAATTTTAAACAAATATACAACGAGAAAAAAAGAAATATAAAGGGTATATATCAGAATAATTAAACTATAATAATTGTGAAAGGGGTATGGTATAGTGACAAGATCTAGAGTTTTGCCTCATTTCAAACCGGACTCTAATCGAAAGACCGAAATGATAACATCCCCGATCAATTAGTGGCTAGACCCTTTTTGGTGGGTGTCGATCCTCCAAGAAAGCTTACACGTTTTTTTTACGCACCGACTTTTGAACCATTACGTATACTGAAGTGTAGCACTAAACATAAATACTCTTTACGATTTGATCTATTAAAAAGATATATGGTTTATATTCTTTAAGAAAAAAAGACTTGTATATTTTTTATTTCCAAAGAATATGTATTTATTCTCATATTTTTTTTTTTATTTTTGGTTCCAAAGTGATAGACTCTTGAATTATAGTTTCCAAAAAGAAAAGAGAAAAATTAATAATAGAACGTAGAATTTATGATTTCCACCCCTTCCCTTTTTTTCCAGCTAGTGTTGCTGGCTGGTGTCTTTTTTTCTTTATCAACGAGATATTATTGGCTAGGTTGTGTAACCTATTCACCGCTCTTATTTCTTTAAATAAGTTTAAGTCAACATGAACTAAAAAAACTACCTTTCTCTCTCTCTTTTTTCTTTTTTGAATACCCTTCCTTGTTTTCATTCCATAACACATCATCATTCATCATGTCTGAATCACGTATTGCCTCTGTTAAAATTGCTACCAACTCTACTCTTACGCTCGAAGAATACAGAAGCCGCAAGGTTGCTCTTATTACTGGTATGTTTCAATTTTTTTTTCCAATTTCTATTATTTTGCGTGTTTTGCTTTCGAGATGAAGAGAGAATGAAGAAATAAAAAGGGGATCTCGGTGAATCAACCCGAGATGATGAAGTTTGCTATATGAAATGCTTAAAACTTATCGAATATTTTCTTTTTCTTTTTGTAAATAGGTGTTACTGGTCAAGATGGTTCTTACTTAACAGAATTTTTGCTTGATAAGGGTTATGAAGTTCACGGTATCATTCGTCGTTCTTCTTCCTTCAATACTGGTCGTATTGAACATATTTACAAGGATAGACACGATCAAGGTAATGTATACATACTTATAGATAAACCTACTTTTTATTATTATTTTGTTTGCTATATTTATAATTGATATCATGTGGGCTTTGAAGGATGATATGATAATGGGAGGGAGGGATGGGAAAGGACAAACTTCTATTTTTCGCTCTCTTTTATGTTATATTTTCAGTTACAATGTTATATATAAAAATAAGAGCAAGTTACTATTTTTTTTTAATTTCCGCGTTATATTTTTGGTTTTTTCTTTTTCTGTGCTTCCAAATATACGTCGATCTCCATTTTATTTTTAACACTCAATTTTTCCTTTTATTTTTGTCCAGATGTCAAGTTCTTCCTTCACTATGGTGATTTGACTGATTCTACTTGTCTTGTTCACATTGTTTCTCAAGTCCAACCTACTGAAATTTACAACTTGGCTGCCCAATCCCATGTCAAGGTTTCTTTCGATATGTCTGAATACACTGGTGACGTTGATGCTCTTGGTACCTTGCGTCTTTTGGATGCCATCCGTACCTGTGGTTTGTCTGATCGTGTCCGTTTCTACCAAGCCTCAACCTCTGAATTATACGGTAAGGTTGTTGAAACTCCACAAAAGGAAACTACTCCCTTCTATCCTCGTTCCCCCTATGGTGTTGCCAAGTTGTACGGTTACTGGATTGTTGTCAACTATCGTGAATCTTATGACATGTACGCCTGTAACGGTATTTTGTTCAATCACGAATCTCCAAGACGTGGCCGTACTTTTGTCACTCGCAAGATTTCCCGTGCTGTCGCAGATATCCATTTGGGTCGTCAAGATTGCTTGTACCTTGGTAACATTGATGCTAAGCGTGATTGGGGTCATGCCCGTGATTACGTTGAAGGTATGTGGTTGATGTTGCAACAAGATAAGCCCGAAGACTTCGTATTGGCTACTGGTGAAACCCATACTGTTCGTAGTTATGTTGAAAAGGCCTTTGCCGTCACTGGTCGCAAGATTGTTTGGGAAGGTGAAGGTGTCAATGAAATTGGTAAGGATGCAGAGACTGGTAAGGTACGTGTACGTATCGATCCCAAGTACTTCCGTCCTGCTGAAGTCGAACTTTTGTTGGGTGATCCTGCCAAGGCCAATGCACAACTTGGTTGGAAGCGTAAGGTTTCTTATGATGAACTTGTAACTGAAATGGTTGTCGCTGATATTGAAGGGTAAGCTTTTCTTCAGTGTATTTGTTTTTTATGTTGTTGCTCAGTGAATTATGATAACTTATCATTTCTTTTTAATCTTTATTATAGTGCTCTCAAGAATGACACCTACAACTAAGTTATTTGATATAACTTATACTTCTCTATTATACACTGACACCCACACTCTATTTTTTTTTATAAAACATCATCCTTTAAAGCATTCTATCCATGTCATATAAAAAACATATACACTCACATAAATTAACGTATAAAACCCCAAATCTCCTCCTTTTTTCTCGACACACATACATATCACATTTACCTCTAAAAAAAGAACCATATATATTTTCTTTTAGATTGCCATTTTCTTTTTTTCTTATTATTATTAGTATATACGTTTTGTTACGCAATATATATTTTGACTTGTTTTCTTTTTTCTTCTTTTTACCCGTGTTTATTTATTCTTTGCTAAAAAAATAAACATCCAAAATGCCAACAATAATAAGACTAATGAGTCCAAATGATATATATTTTTTCCATTTCGGGGGAGGGCTGATAGCTAAAAAGAAATATAGAGACAGATTGAGGGAACGAATGAATGCGAGATGTAGGAGATAGTAAAAAAAAAGGGTTGAGCATGTTTGTATTGTTTGTTGCGAATAATATGAATTTAATATAGAGGTAAATGGAACAATAATAATGTTTATAAATTTGTATATACATTTCACTTCTTGGATGAGCACATAGAGAGAAAGAGAAAAGAGGATGATAAAAAGAATGCTGTCTATCATTTATTAAGTTAGTAAGCTCTAGATAATTTATAATAATAATCCAGATTATTTTTATACAAAAAAAAATTCTTACATTATGGTATATGTCGAGTCGCCAGGTTGATTGATTAGGAATATATTATATACTTTTTTGTATAGTACATCGCATCAAACCTAGATTTCATCATCGCTTATTTCTAATAGTGATAAAATAATAATTATAACACTGTATGAGTCAATTGGTACCTATACAAAAAAAAATATCGTTCTTTATCTTACCAATAACTGGTGGTGAAGGTGACCTAAACTGAGAGCGAAGTTGACTAGAGAAATAAAGAAAAAGATTGCCTTTGTTAGAGAAAAATCTTAGGTTGACAAAAAGAAGTGTGTATCACTTATCGTTACCTTGGAGTACGATTTGTGCTGATCGCGATCCCTTCATCAAAACTTGGCTGACCTCTAAATATATAAATGTTAGTGTATGATGATATTTATACACACATATAAACTGTACTTACCCATCGTCTGCTTCACTATGGTTGTCATCGTCTATTACTCGGGGTTGGATAATAATGTCGGTATCAACATCGTCGTCTTCATCGTTATCATTAATACTACTGTTATTATTATTGTTATCAATTTCGTCATCATCGGAAAGACCAAGTTCTATTTCACTTTGAGTTCGTTTCATTAATCTTGAATCTCGATTCCTAATATACAAAAACATGTATATATGGTTACCAAGTTATTCCTAGTTTCTATTGCGACACACAGAATATATATATATATATATTACCTTGAAGATGATGCCGATGATGGTAATGGTTCATCAGTATTAGTTTTTGTGTTGTTGTTTACTCGTGCAAGTGACATATATAGCCCGGGATACGGCACAGTTCCATTAGTATGTTTATTATTGATATAGGAACCGTTACGAGCTCGTTTTGTGGGTACGTGTCGAGAACTGAACCAACATAAAGTTAATATTAATAATTTCAAATTAGCTCAGAAGAGAATATCTATTAAAAAGAGCGCCGTTTATTAATACATTACCCGGTAGGCATTTCATCACTTGTAGACTCATCTGAATCGACTGTAGAAGTGTGAGCAGGTGTTTTACTACTACTACTACTGCTGCTAGCTGTATTTGCAGATTTTCGTGAACTACTGCTACTACTACCTAGTACACTTGATGCTGCTGCTGATGGACCCGCTTCATTATACATTCTGGCAATATGATTAGGTCGTGATGATTTTGACTTTTGTTGTGCGTTTTGAAATTTAATCTAAAGGAAAAATATGTGAAATGAAATAAATATATAGAATGTATACACTACTACATAATAAATTTTATTTTTTTATACATACTTTCAGTTTATTAAACTTCTTTTCAAAGAAGTTTTTTTCATCTTGACAACTTGTTAATTTGTTTTTAACGTTGGATAATTCACTTTTAACTGTTTGTAACTTGCGTTCCGCTTCGCTAATAAACATTGTTTTTTTTTAGTTGTAAAATTTTGATAATTTTTGATAGTATTAATAAAGATTAATTGCTTACGCCTTTCTCGTAGCTGCAACTTCAAGCAAGTTTGCTAGACCTTCTTGATCCAATTCCAGCCATTGACGTATTCGTGCTTGAGCTTCATGCGTTTCTGTAATCGTATCAGGCTGAAGAATGCTATATATAATGATGATATAATTAAGTATTAAAACTTGACGCACACACACATGCATTTACACGCTTCATTTTTTTTATAAAACCATGAAAATAATTATATATGACATATTCATACTTTCGAGCTGATTTGTAATAGACTATTCTTCGTTGCAAATGTCCATTTATTTTGTGTGATTCTGCCAATTGCTGTCGAAGTATTAAAACTTCTGCTGGATCCACTCCTCGATTATTTTGATCGTTTGTTGAAGCAGTCGTTGATTTTAATGTCGCAGCGTCTTCGAGGTATAAAGGTCCAATAATACTATTACGATGAAAATGTTTATTACAATTAGGACAACTTGTCTTTTGATTGAACCAACGATTAATACTATTGAAAAGTGAAAAAATGAAAAATGACACAAAAAGGTGATTTATACAATTTAGCATAATATAAAATATGTGTTAATAATCTTTGACTTATATAAATAACAAATTCTAAAGTATAAAAGAATTACTTACCAGTAAGTATGAAAGGTATGACGACATGGAAGAGCTGCTACATCGTCTTCAATGGCAGTGACACAGATCGTACAAGTCGTCATGCTTTCTATTTCTCTATTATATGAAAGAAAAAGTTGAAGCAGGAGTACCAACAAATAATATTCGATGTTAGAAAAAAAAAAGAGTGCGGAATTTGGATGAAACAATGCAGAACACAAGCACCTATACAGTCACCATCGTTGATGTGGAAAAAATACCCATAGTGGATGATATTCCGTATAATATATAATGAATGTACTATTACTACGTTATATACGGATATTGTAAAAGAAATTGGTGATATATGATATATCGAAAAAAACTGGACAGTACTAATTTCATGTTTTTATAATATAGGTACGTACATTAAATAGAGTGAGATTTTCTGCACCTATTCTGTACTACAGGAGTTATATATATTTACATACAATGGCTAATCATTAATAATATCTCTCATATATTAAACTTGTCTTAACATATACAGGCAGTGTATTATATGTGTTATTAAATTTTATAGCTTTAAAAAGAAAATTCCTTCTTGTACTTCCTCTGCTTTCACGTATTTGTAGTTGTACGTTCTATTATAATATATGACAGACTCAAAGAGACAGAGTATAAAGATCTTCTTAGATAGAGTACCAATATTATTTATGTTTCAACACAACATAATAAACTTAAAAGTTAAATTTTGCAACTATATTATTTATAGAATGTTTTTTAACGATGTCCATGAAAATCAGTCTTATCTTTTTCCTACTGGAGTGGCTATTCTTGTTTCCATGGTGATTGCCACTCATTAACTGGAAGACTATTGTTAAAAATCATATATCCATACTGGAGATATGGGCAAGCGGCCTCAACGTAGTAATTTGTGATGTCAATTAATGCTGTCATCAGACTCTCGATTTTTTTTCTGTTCCTGATTAAACCTGTAACATATCCTTCTCAGTAGTAGTTAGGTAAAAAAAAAATTATTCTATGTAATCTTTATCATGACAAACAAGCTGCTAGTGTCTGTAGTAATAGGAATTGGTTTCGAATCCTGAAAAAAGAGCAACTAACGCATAAAAATGGATACATGATAAATTTAATTCACAGCTGTAATTTAAAAAGGAAGGTCGCATTATTCGTTTATACTTTTGCTTTCTTTTGGAACGCGTCATAATCATATCACCCGTTACTATTACCAAAATGGCAAACGACATTGATACTTTAGTTGACATGGGCTTTTCCCGTGGAAAAGTGTAAGAAAATTATTGTTTATGATTTTTGAAGTTCTTGTCGCTGAACAACGAAAACATATAAACTAATTATAAAGTATACTATAATAGTCAAAAAGCATGGAAAGCTACTAATGGTGCAGGACTTCAACCTGCTATGGATTGGTAAGAATGCTTCAAAATATAAAGTTATCTTTTAAAACTGTTCAAGCTAATTAACTCTTTTCTTTTGTCTTTCTCTTTCTGTTTCTCATTACAACTTTTTTCTAAAAAAAAAAGGTTGCTTGCTAATCCTAATGTGTCCGACGAACCCGAAGAGCCAACTGAACAAGCACTTGGTGCTGCAACAACAACTAGTGGCGAGCAACAACAAGAAGGATCGTCAGCAGCTGGAAACGAAGAAGGTAATTTACATATAATTCCTTCTTAGCATTATACATAACTAGGCATCTAATAACCTTATTAGGGGAAATCAAGGACGGTGAACAAACAGCTCAAAGTTTAATTTGTAACGATTGTTCAAAACTTTTCCGTGATGGTAATATATAGAACAAAAAATATATACTATAAGCAAATAGAATGAGAGAGGAAGAGCAGGAAGGAAAAATTAACGTATTGGGAAAGTGGGAAGACAGGAATAACTCATTATTATCAACGTACCTGTATACTATAGCTGCTAGTGCAGAGCGACATGCTATCAAAACATCCCATCAAAACTTTTCTGAAAGTACTCAAGCTATTGCACCTTTAACTGAAGAGGAGAAAAAGGCCAAATTAGCAGAGCTGAAGGCACGTCTTGCCGAAAAAAGAGCTGCGAAAGCCGAACAAGAGAAAGCTGACCGTAAACAAGAAGAAAAAATCCGAAGAAAGGCTGGTCAAGATATGTCTGTTGCTAAACAAAATTTGGAAGAAAAGGAAATTAAAAAGGCTTTTGAACAGAAGAAACGTGAAAAAGAACAAGAACGAATTGCGAAAGCAAAGGTGAAAGCACAAATTGAAGCTGATAAAAAGGAACGAGCCGCAAAGGTAATAATCAAATTGGGGATATGAGTGTCGTCTGTTATGGTGTTTATTTTGTTAAGTGATAGTATAAAAGGATTATTAGATGATTGAATGGATTGAATAATATCTAATAACTATCTATTACTATTATCATTCTTAGCGGGAAGCAGCCAAAAGAGCACAACAAGAAACCCAAGCAGCAGCAGCAGCTTCCGCGCAATCGGCTCCAGCTGCTTCAGCTGGTGTGAAAAGAGAATATACTGATGCAAGACTGCAATTTCGAGTTCCTGGAATCGCACCATTGACGAATACTTTTCCAGCTGATACAACACTTAAGCAAGTCAATGAATTTTTACAATCTAATGGTTGTGATAGACCTTTTACACTTTCAATGACATTTCCTAGGTATACATATGCGGACTAATTAGAAGATAATAGAGGGAAAAGCAAGAGAGAGAGAGAGAGAGAGAGAGAGAGAGAGAGAGAGATAAACGAGACTAATCAGAATGGATACTATAGGAAAACTTTTGGTGAAGATGATTTGAATAAGACATTGAAAGAACTGAGTAAGTTTAAATTAATACGTACTTGTTTTCTGAAAACAAAAGTAAACGGGAGTTTTTCTTTGTCACCCTTATTAATCATACCATACTCTTTGTTTAGATTTGGTTCCATCATCTGCCCTTGTACTTAGCTACACAGCATAAAAAAATATCATCAACAACTCGATTCATGCAACATCTTTTATTCATCCATTATTACTTTTTGACGAAAATAATTGATTTTTTTTTGTATCTCAAACTTATAAAGCAACACCAATTTATAAATCAATCAATTAGTCAGCAAAGTGCCGTTTTTTTGAGTGCATTTTATTCTAGTGTGCCACTTATTAATAATTTTTTTCTAGGTCACATCTCATGTGTATGTTTATCATGATTTTGAATCATTCATGCATAGCGAGACAGGATTTTAATAGAATATATATGATACAAAATGACGACAAAAATTTAAATACCAAACAAATTTAATACACTGTGTGCTTTCATGATTAGTAAAATCTCGCCAAAGCTTTTTTTTATCATTATGCCTACATTCACCAGAAAACGCACCTTTTGTAGCCAACCACTATCTACATCATTAAATCTGGCATGTTAAATTTATAGAGTATCGTATATGTAATACGTAGAATCGATATCCGTCCATTGGAAGAATGTATTAGTTCACATTTGATGGACCATACTGTGCTTATCGTCATAATTATCGTCATAATTAAAAGTAAACATATTTGAAATAATGAATACTATGACATGAACTTAATAGGTTTTTGTATTATAGATTATGTAAATTTGCATATTCTTAACAGATTGTGGTTTGCTTATTAAAAGAACAAACATTTCATCGAGTTCACAGCTTTAAGAGTGTTGTCAAATGTAGTTACAAGATTTTAAATTCTAAAGATAAAAATAAACTACACAGGATAACATCTGTCAGCTTCTCATTAAACACTGCATATATCATTGTAAGCTTTATTTTTTTATCTATGCCCCACTGACTATGTAAAAAGAAACAAAAAGGCGCTCGACAACAATTGAAAAGCTCAACTGACATTTACTTTCAAAAGCTTGGAGTATACTTTTTTTTTCATATATAGCTCAAGCTTTTTAATCATTAACATATACTGCTGATTACTGGGCTGGACAGCTTAAAAGTGT